>WAAG01076162.1:113582-148215 GCA_013390105.1 Tichodroma muraria | reverse complement strand
CAGCTCCACCGCCAGCGGGGAGCCAGGAGTGTTTCAGAGATGGGGGGGGCAAATCCTTTGAGCCCGGGACTGCAGCCACAGTGGGGTTTGCCTTGTCCCTTGCTGGGTTCCCAGCTCCCATGTGGATTAAGCCAAGGGCTGAAAATGCTGCATACTTGGTTGCAGTCCAGCTCTTAATCCTGCGGCCTGGGGGCTGCTATTCACAGAGTAACAGGTTTGCAAGCAACTGTGTGTTGCCTGAACAGGGATCCCTGGGATTGGCCATCCCAGCACCTTGCGGTGGCACCCGTAGGTTCAGAGTCAGAGCTGTGTGGTTTACAGCAGCAGGCTGCGTCGCTCCCAGCGTGCCAACGTCTGCACGGGACCAGCTGGGCACAGCCTGCTGGCGCCTGTTTTTCAGAGGAGCTTGGACTCACCAGCTCCTTTCCCATCAGCTCACCCGACAGCTGGACTTTGGCAGGAATCTGGGAGGCCCACAGCCTCTTACCTGGCTGCTTGGGTACTGCAGACTTTTCCTTCACTAGGCTCCAGCACCTTGCTTTCTGTGCCAAATACCTGGGAGCCTGATTTGGGGTTGTCCTGAGCTACTTTTCACTGCTCTGCACCTCCCTTCCCTGGCACCTGCAGCACAGGCAGGTAATGAGGATCTTGCTCGTGTGAAGGGGGACAAGACTTGGGAGTGGACAGGGTGTTTTGGGATGTTTAGGTGTTTGAATAATTGGGTGTTTTGAACCAAGGGAGTGGTTTGGAAGGGGGATGCGCAGGGAGAGAAATGGGGTTGCTCTCAAAGAAGACTGTGTGGTGGAAGTGCGTGGCAGGGACAACTGTCTGTACCCCCTGAGGCCAGAGATGTCCTTTCACTACTTTGTTACTGTGTCACGTCAGCCTCAGTCCAGTGTAGGTGTACCTGGTCCTTTGCAGAGTGCATGTGGCTGCTGCTGAAGCTGCAAGGCTTCGCGTGCCACCGAGCCAGGTGCCGTGTTGCCCTGGCACTGGAGGAAGTTCTGGGTTAGTTCACTGTGATATTTCTGTTTGTGGTGTTTTTTAGGAAATGGAAAATTTTTTAAAACTTTTGAATGTCAAGACCCAGCTCTAAGCAAACGCTCCATCTCAGGAGTCCCAGGCGCTGGCAGGCGCCTGTGCCAGCCTCCCCTTGGTTCTCCCCACGCCTTTGTGGGAAGGGATGTCTGCCAGTGGCTGGCAAAGAACGGATCTGGCAGGGAGTTGTGCCGCTCCCGTGGGAATCACTATCAGATCTGGTTTCATCCTGTTGGCAAGACTCATCTTGAAGGTGCTGGGTGTTCTGTGCAGTGCCATGGCCCGGGAAAAGCTGAAGCACCCCGCGGCACAGCTTGGCACCGCTGGGCTGCTGGCACAGTGCAGCTGCCCCTCAGCTCTGTGGGCATCAGCCAACGCGCCCGGTCGGCCCCGGCCGCCCACCGTGCCGGGAATCACATGCCAATGCCGTGAATAACGTGGGGCTGGCCCCGCGGACACGCACCACTGGCCAAGGACAAGGGCATTTTGTGAAGCACTCAGATACTGACACTGGAGCAATCCTTAGCAGGGGGACCCCGATGGGGTCCTCACATCTTTGGACAGCTCCACACCCAGGGTGCATTGTCTTTGGTCCCTGCAATGAGGGCTGGTTGTGCAAAGCTGTTTTGCATCTCTGGGAGCCCGTCCTGGCTTGCCTCTCCATGCCGGTTTCCTCATCATGTTGCTGAGTCCCTGCCTGAGTAACCCGCTGTGGTGACGAGTTTCAGACTCATTAACATCTCGAGGAACAGAGCGTCACTTTCCTAACAGACCTGGAAGGAAAACAGATAAAAGCCCCTGGATCTCCCTGTTTCCGGTGTTTGTTTGAGTCATCAGTGCATCTTCCCTTCTCCTTGGGAAAAACGCCATATCCAAAAGCCACGTGCTACCTCCAAAAGCTTAAATACCTGCTCCCAAGTCACTCAGAAGGCAGTAAGCTGGTCATAAACACCAGGCTTTATGTTCGTGGGGTTTTCAGCCCCCCCCCCCCGCCTTCACCTCATATTTAGAGACCTCGATGTAATGCTTTGGATTTTCTTTCCAAGACCAGTATGTTAATGGTGATGGGAGGATAAGAACTGATGCCTGGGAATAAACCTCCCTCTCTGCTGGTAAGGGAGCCTGCTCCAAGCTGTGCAGCCCTGGCAGAGTGTCTGCCACCTCTTTGTACATAATCTGGTTGATTTTGAGGCCAAGCCAGGAATTTTTCCCCACTGCCATCCGGGTATGGGGAGATGACGAGGCAGGATTCAGCCCTGACGAGAACTCAGCACATCCGGCTACCTCCGCTGTGCCTATTGCCAGTGTGGATGGGAGCCGTGGTATCTCACTGCGAAACCATTTTCAGGGGATTTTCTCTTGCTATTGTTTGGCTCAGGAAACGGCAATGGGAGTCAGGGCGAGCGGGACCGTACAGGGCTCGGAGGGGAAATACCGGCTCCCCCACCCTCTTTCAAACAGGGATTTCTGGTCCCAGTTGAGTAACGGCTGAAAGGGGCTGATCCTCTCCTCCAACCATCCCAATAAAACCTTAAAGATGTCAGCATAGTGGGATGGGCTGAAGCCTCATTAGGATTCAGCATTCCCCATCCAGAGGCAATGCTTTATTGGCGTGCCAGCTCTGTGCTGCCTTGACGTGGTTGGCAATCACGTGAAGCTCCATTGCTTTTAAGTGATCCAGGTGTTTCCCATCGCCAACAGCATTTTGCCACAAGCCCAGGTCCATGTGTTTTGGATATATATGTGTGGTTCCTAAGTGCGTGGCAAGGCACTGGGATGCCAGCCCCATCCAAATCCATTTACTCCTGCCAAGTCATGCCTGTGCCATACCCTCCCAGCTCACACTGGGCGACCTCATTAGTGTCACTTAGTTACAGCCACGGCAGCAGGTTAATTAACAACCCAAAGCCCCTGTCTTCTGGTGATAAATTGCCACAAGAAACAGATGCGGGAGGATGGGGAGTGGGTTGTACACTTGTGCAGGATCTGTGCTGGCTAGAGAAACTTCCAGACAAAGCCTGTGCTGGTGGGACAAATCTTGCAAATGAGTTTTTAAACATCTGATGACCCTTGAGCATGTGGGAGAGCTCCTAAGGCTTTGCAGATGACGCTGGTTGGTTCCCCAGCACTCACTCACTCACAGCAAACAAAACAGGACTCGACCGCTTGGTGGGTTTTGAGGGGGTGTTCAAGAGCAGTGCAGGAGTGGGGTGCAGCAGTGGCAAATGGTGCTGGCTTCACTTTGGGAATTGACAAGTGTCAGGCTGGGCCAGCTGCTCTGGCAGCCCCCACCAACACTGTCCCACCCTGGGGCACTTCTTCTGGTTGCCAGACCCTGGCAGGACGTGTACCATGGCTGAAGTGACAGCAAGGCGAGGAGGAGGTGACACTTGGTGCATCCCAGCAGAGCTGGAAATGCAGTTTGTGGCCTGGGGCAGGAAGAAAGCACAATGAAACAGGCTGTATGTGCAAAAGCTGTGGCTGGGTGAGTGCAGGGATGTGGCAGCATTTGAGGGTGCTCAGTGCTGGCCTGGCTGTAGGTCACAGAAGCCCTGTCCTCGTGCAAAGACAAAGAAAAGGGTGGTGGAGCAGAGTGCCAGATGAGGGGATGGGCAAAGGGGCTGCACAGGATGTGGCCCAGCTGTTTGTGAGTGGCAGATTTGGGCAGCCACGGCTGCTGTGCTGGCATTGCCAGGATGTGCCGGGGAGAGCCTGTTTCTGCAGGCTGAAATGATGGAGTGGTTTGCAATGTGCCCAGCTCCTCAGCTAATCTGCAGGAGCTGAAAGCATCCAAGAAAGTAATTTGAGGGCTGGTGAATTAGGAAACCACAGTTTCCTTCTGTTCCTATCGTTTATGATAACAAGTCAGGGTGTTAACTGAGATGTGGAGCTGAGAGTGGAGGAGGGGACCCCTCCTATGTGGATTCTTTGGCAATTGGAGCCTGTGCTGGAATGGTGAGGCACCCTCTCCATGCTGAGAGTTCAGGGGCTTCCAGCCTCTGCCATCCTTCCAGCCCACAGCCAGCTTAGAGGCCCAGTGTTCCTGGCTCCTCCTGAAGGCAGAGGCAACAGGGGGCTGGCTGTGACACCGGCTGGTGTCCCACCTGCACAGCCTTTGCTCTCCATCCCTGCCCTCATGGCATGGGGGATACTTAAAAACTCATGTGGCCCCTTCCCTTTGTATCCTTTCAGGCTCTGCTGTCTCCTTGAAGGCCAAGCTGAAGTAGAGAGCTGCCCAGGATGAAGGTCCTCTTCCTGCTCCTTCTCTCCCCCCTCCAAGGTAGACTGTCCTGCCTTGGGATGGTGAGCTGGGTTTGGGCTGATGGGAGTAACTGGCAGCCCCAAAACTTTGGCTGGGGGGTACCATGAGATGTATGCAACCAAGGCTTCCACAGAAGTAAAACATCTCATGGAACGATGTGCCTCTGGTGGGTCTCTTGGGCAGAATGTGTCCTTTCCAGGGAAAGGAGATGGTCTCCATCCATCCCTTCTGGGAATGAAGAGGTCCTCTTTTAGTGTCTGCTGATGTGGTGGTGGCACATGGGATAGGGTGTCCCTGAAAGACAGGAGGTCCTGTTGCGAGAGGGGCCCTGGCAGATCCTTGCAGCGTGGCTGTGACACTGGGGACGTGGCTGGTGTCACACAGCCTGTAGGACAGCGTTGGGATATCTGGGGTGGAGAGCCTGGTATGCCGCGTATGACAGCTGCTGCAGGGCTGCAATGTTTGCCAGGGCTGGCTGTCCCTCCAGCTGATGCACTGTCTCTGTGTACAATGCAGGGGCGGGAGCCACTGGCCACAGGGAAGAGGATTTCCGCTTCTGTGGTGACCGAAACCAGACCCAGGAGAGCTCTGCCATCTACGAGCACGGCCCCGCCGCCATCTCCATCGAGAACACGGCCCAGGCGCTGATAATAAAAAGGCCCTTTTTGCCAAACAGGAGAAACTCTTACTACAAGTACAGCTTGCCCCCCACCTTGGGCAGGTACCGCTTCTGCGTCTACTGGTTTGAGTCCAACAGGACCCTGCGGCTGGCGTATGGGAAGCAGAGCATCCTCCTGGGCAGGGACCCGTCCAGCAGCATCCTCTGGGAACAGGAGGGTCAGAAAGCTGAAAGAACCAGAGCCTACATCTTCAATGTGTCCTATATCATAAAGGGTGGGAAGAACACTTCCCTGGATGCTAAAGCTGAATACTTCTTCCCTGGTAAATGTGATTTAATGTTATTTTAAGGAAACTAAAGGATTGTTTTATCCCCAGCCTATTTCCTAGTCATCATCAGAGCACTGGTTGTTTCCCAGTGTTTGGTTTACCCTGGTGTATGAAAACAGCTGAAGGGTCTTTGAAGGGCATGTAGGTTTTCTTGAAGCAGCCCAAAGACAGGCCTGGTACCCAGCATCCCTAAAGGTGGAGATTTTCAAAATGCTTCCTAAAACCCTGGAAAACTGAGGTCTTTGCAGTGGTTTCTCAGGGTCCAGTCTCCACCATGAGGTCCCCATGGCCTCAGTGGGAGCTGAGCTCTGAGTGGCAGGAAAGCCCTCTGGGTTGGGGTCACTATCAGCTTTCCTGTCTTGTGGTCACCTTGAAGCCCCCTGCTTTCTGCTCCCACCAGGGCTCTGCCAGTTAGTTTGGGGCATGAGGAAGCCAGTTCTGCCCATGCATTTCATGGCATTTCCTTTCCACCAGCCTCTCCAGAGAGCATGCCTGTCTGGGAGCACGATGTGGAGGAGCAGCTCACCTCCTTGGACAACCTCCTTGCCCAGCCCCTGGCGCTCGCCATGGGAGCCACGGAGCAGCAGAGGCTCCGGCGGTGAGTTCCCAGCTTGCCCCATTCCTGCTGCTGCCAATGCATGCCCACTGCATCCAGCTCACTGTGCCCCTTCCCCAACAGCAAACTTGGGGAGCTGGAGAAGCTGATGGCCAAGGTGGAGCTCGAAGGGCAGAACCAGACCTTTGGGGAGGCCACCGTGCACGCGACCGTCCTGAGGGTCCAGCCCAGTCGGGCTCCTCAGCACCTGAGCTTTGCTTCCCAGAGAGAGGTGGGTCCTGGAAAGTCTGCCCTAGTGCTCTTGGCCTATCATGGTCTCTTTCAACCTCTTTCCTGATGAGTCCTTTTTTGCAGGAGAGTGGAGAGGTCCAGGGATTCACAGTGGACCTGCCGAGCAGCCTGTTCATGATGGTGAAGGAGAGGGAGGAGGTGGTGGAGCACAGGGTGCTCCTCATGGACATCAACAGGCAGACCATGTTCCAGGTAATGCCCACGTGAATGGCATGGTGGGGTGTCCATTGTACTGGGCTGCAGGGATGTCACCAGACCAGGGTGCTGGTTCTCACTGGGAGAAGATGCTTCAAAGATGAGCTAAAAGCTTGATGAGTAAAGTCAAGGGACCTTCTTGACACTCTCCTCTGCTTCACACCTGGCAGCTCTCCCTTCCAACACTGCCACTGCCTCCTCTTCTCCAACAGGATGAAAACAGCAGCCATGTCCTGGGTGACAAGGTAGTCAGCATTTCCCTGGTGGACACAGTGGTGGCCAACCTCTCCGACCCAGTGGTCCTCACTTTCTTCCATGACCAGCTGCCGGTAGGTGGGGAAACAGCCTCATAGAACCCGATCCCACCAGGAATGGAGGGGGAAAGAGGGCTCAGGTGCTGCCATCTTAGGGTGTGGTCATAATCCAGAAGGTCCATACCCATGGCCTGCCTGTGCAGGGTCTGCTGTGTGTTCTGGGGCTGTATCACAATCATGGCTTCCCTATGTGCACTGGGCGTGGCACTGCCTTCCCCTCTCCAGGAGATGCCTCATGGCAGATGTGTCACATCCAGCACTGTCACCAGGGCTGGGGCACGCTCTCTGTTAGCAGGCCCTTGGCTCATTTTATGGCTCTGTCAGGTGCCTGCTCAAACATGAACCGTTTGTTTGGAAAAGAGGATCTGGAACGAGGTATCTGCTCATCAGTTGTTAACAGGGTAGTCTCTGCCTGAAGCCCCTCCCATCACAGGGGGAGTCTGGTTTATCCAATTTGTAGTTTGTCTCCTGAGACCATCCTGTCACCTGCCCTGTGTTGTCCCCTATCAAAAGTGCTGGGCAGGCAACAAATCCACAGCTGCATCCAGACCAGGGCCTGTGGTTTTGTCATTGCAGAGGAACGTATCCCCACTGTGCGTCTTCTGGCGGGAGGACACCTCTGGTGAGTGCCCCTGCCCTCGGGTGTGAGGTCGGGCCCTTTTTCCAAGGCACCACAGCCCCACCAGCAGGGTGGAGGTTGCTCTGCACCTCCTTTCCTCCATCTCCGTAAGCCATTCCCACAGGGCTGATGTCAGTTTTTTTCCTCCATAGCTAACCTAAGAGCTTTCCCCTTCCCTAGGGATGGGTTCTTGTGCTGAGGGGGCTATTTGAGTATGTGTGCTTGGCCTGGGACAAGCTGGAACTCCCCACTCTTGTTCTCCCTCTTTCCATGAACACCTTGCCCTGAAGATCCTTTAGCCCATGGCATATGTTCCTGCTGCTCACCAGATGCTGTCCCTTTCTCTTGCACAGCCAGTTCTGGGAGTTGGGACAGCTATGGGTGTACAACAGTGACAGGGAGCAGCCAGACAGAGTGCAGGTGCAACCACCTCACCTACTTTGCTGTGCTCATGGTGGGTAGCACCTTCCCTCAGATGCCTCACATAATTTCCAGTGGTGCTCCTCCCCACCATCTTTCATTCCTCCTCTTCCTCAGGTATCCTCTTCAGAGATCACCTCTGTGCACAGGAATTACCTGAGTATCATAACCTACGTTGGCTGCCTGATCTCAGCTTTGGCATCCATTTGCACCATTTTCTTCCTCTACTTCAGGTACAGTCTGATGGTTCACCCCACGCTCCCTGGCTGTGTCTCATCCCTGGCCATGAACACCTGGGTGGGCACAAGCTCTCCAAGCAGTTGGTAGCCTGTGTAGAAGGATCATGAAGGAGCCTTGTTTGAAGAAAGCAGAGTTCTCCTGTCCAGGATCCACCCTCTTGGTCAGGTCTCCTGCAGGGTGCTCAGAAACACCTGCTCTTTTCAATGATTTTAGAAAGTCTTCTTGGTTATTATGGATGCAGCAAGCAGAAGTCTGCAAAGATCTTTTCAAGGACCTTGAGGAGAACATGAGTGTCTTCTCCTGAGTCATGTCACTGATCCTAAGTGGATGATTCAGACCTAAAATCATAGAATCATAAAAATATAGAGTGGTTTGTGTTGGAAGGGACTGAAAGATCATCCATTTCCAGCCCCCCTGCCATGGGCAGGGACACCTTCCACTACACCAGGTTGCTCAGAGCCCCATCCAACCTGGCCTTGAACAATTCCAGGGATGGGGCATCCACAACTTCTCTTGGCAGCCTGTGCCAGGGCCTCAGCACCCTCACAGGGAAGAATTTCTTCTGAATATCTAAACTAAACATGCCCTCAGACTAAAGCCATTCCCCCTTGTCCTGTCACTCCATGCCCTTGTTCAGAGTCCCTTTCCACCTCTCTTTAGGCACTGGAAGGTGCTTTAAGGTCTCCCTGGAGCCTTCTCCAGGCTGCACAACACCAACTCACTTAACCTGTCTCCATAGGAAAAGTGCTTCAGCCCTCTGAGCATCTTCAGTGTGGGGTCAGCTGCAGGGGGTGGATTTGCACATGGGATGGGAGGTCCCACCCTGGGTTGGTCTCTCAGTCCCTGGCACTACCAAAAAGTCTCCTTGCTCTTCTGCGGGGACAAGATGCCCTGTGCAGGGCTGTGGGGTGTTGTGGGCACCACTGGTGCTGGCCAGGCATGGTGGTGAGTTCTGCTCCCTTTGATTCTCCAGAAGCAAACAGCGAGACCAGGTCACGAGCATGCACATCCACATGAACCTGCTGGTCGCCATCTTCCTCCTGGACGTCACCTTCCTCATCTCCGAGCACTTGGCTGCCAGCAGCAGCGAGGCCATCTGCAGAGCCGGGGGGTTGTTTCTGCACTTTTCACTCCTGAGCTGCCTCACCTGGATGGGCATTGAGGGCTACAACCTCTACCGGCTTGTGATCGAAGTCTTCAACGCCTACCATGACCACTTCCTCCTCAAGCTCTGCCTGGTGGGCTGGGGTGAGCATGGGGGAGGCAGAGACACCACGAGGTGGAGGGGCTCTTGGATAGGTTTTTCCCACCGGATACGACAGATGGGGATGGAGACATAGCTGTGGGGGAGCAGCTGTCTGTCAAGAGCCTTGGTGGAGAAGGAGACTTGAAGGCTGAGAGCAGAAGCTGGTTCTAAAGCAAGGCTGGGTCATCCTGGGGGATCACCCAGCAATGGAGACCAGTGAGAGCCACCACCTGAGATCTTTAAATAGTAACAGGATCCTTTCTTTCTGAAAGAAACATCCAGGACAATCCAGAAAGATGGGCAGGATGCAGGAAACGACCGTGCTTCTCTGCCATGCTCTGGGCTGGAGGTCATGGCAGGAAGTTCTCATGAGCTTTTATGGCCTAAAACTCCACATCTTGGGGAGGTCCCCAGCTGGGGTCAGCACAGCACCACTCCCTCCCAGGTGGGGCTTATGCCAGGTGCACTTGTTGCGTGTTCCATCCTTGGTTTCCCTTTGGGAGGGAGGATGTTGGCTTGTGCTCTATGCAGGGAGAAAGGGGCAACAGGTCCTTCCAGAAGGTCCAAAGGTCAGGGAGTAAGACAACCACTTCACTCTGCTCTTTCCACCCAGGATTCCCTTTCCTCTGTGTGATGCTGATCTTCCTGGCTGGCTGGACGAACTACGGCCCCTTCTCTGTTCCTATCTATGAATCCATTGATGGCAGATCCACCAACGCAACCATGTAAGTCATGGGAGGTAGGTTACGTGGTCTCTGGTGGTAGGTGAAGTTAGCTGGCTAAACCTTCACCATGGCCTGAGGCTTTTTTGGGGTTTTGTGCCAGGGGTATCCCCCCTTCCAGGGCGCTGGGCTGGTACCAGGCTTCCGTGCTTCTGCCAGCCCCTCCTCGTGACCCTGTGGGAGGACACAGTGTAACCCTCTGCCCTTTCTCCTTTCTCCAGATGCTGGATCACGAGCCCCCTGATCCATAACATCGTGAACCTGGGTTTCTTCAGCCTGGTGTTCCTCTTTAACTCAGTCATGCTGGGGGCCATGGTACGGGAGATCCTCCGGCAGAACAAAAAAGGTCACAAGCTCAAGCATGTCCTGGCCCTCTTTGGGCTGAGCATCCTGCTGGGCATCCCCTGGGCACTGATCTTCTTTTCCTTCACCTCTGGCATGTTCTGCCTTGTCTCCCTCTACATCTTCACCATCATCAACTCCCTCCAAGGTGAGCCTGTGATTCTGGGCTCCTCTAAAGGGCACCAGGATTTTCACGGGGTGTTGGTGGGGTGGGGATGATGTGCAAGAGGAGCTCTGGCAGGCTGCATGTCTCACTCTCAACTGCTGTTTGTCCCTCAAGGGGGCTCACCCACGCTTCCTCTCCCCTCTGCCAGGTTTCCTCATCTTTGTCTGGTACTGGACCATGGTGCTGCAGGCGAGGAAGTCCCCTGACTCTCAGAGCAGCTCTGACAGTGCCAAGCTGCAGCCCAGCAGCAGCTGAGCCCTGTGGTGGCTGTGCCGTGCCAGAGTTCCGCACACCAAGGACGGCCACAAGAGAGACCACACCATCTGCTTTGCTACTGCACTTGCCCCATAGCGCCACGAGGAGCCCAGGGACCCACAGTGGGGCTGGACACCCCCCCACCTCTGCTGGCCTCCTCCCCAGTTTTCCCACCCACTCCATGCTGACTGGCTTGGCACCCTTGGGGCAGAAGGGAAGGAGGGAGGGAGGGATGCTTACTTGGGCGGTGGGGGCTGTAAAAAGTGGAAGGGGCAGGGACAGGGTCCCCAGTGTCTTCGGATGTCCCCTCCCACGTCCTGAGGCCAGGGATGACGGGTGGGAAAGGCCCAGTTTTCAGCCCTTGCTGCTAGTCACTGTGAGGGTCCTTCCCCAGGGAAGACAGAATGACTCTGCCCCCGCCACGCCCTCAGGCAGCTAAAATAATCTTTTTTTATTATTTTGTTGAATGTCTATTTTTGGGTGATGTAGGAGTTCAGTGAGCGTGCCTACACACCAGACTCATGCCCATTAAAGTTGTTCCTCTTGGAGTGTGGCTCGCTGGGGTCTCTGCTCGGTGCGTTGGTGGGCTCTCTGATGGGATCCATCTCTCATCTGGGTTATCCCATTTCTGGGGCAGGACCCAGCATTTCATCCTATAGGATCCTGCTGAGCTGGGACCGATAATGGTGCTCCCGGCAGAGCACTGGCTGCCTGGTGCCCTTGGGGTTGGGAGGGAGATATCATGGCTTGGGAAATCTCTGGGGACTGCCACTACCCAGCAGAAAGAGAAGCTGGTGGAGGACAGGGATCCGAAGAGGGAGACATCAAAGGAAGGGAATCAACCCCTCAGTGGCTGTGGGGCCAGGCAAAATCTGGCTATCCTGGCTGTGCCTCTTGCAAACACAGCACCACGTTTCTCATCCCACCATTCCCCCTCCAGCTGGTTGCGGATCATCCCCCTCCACCCAGCTTCCAGCACCCAGCTGGGGCAGGGGCACCTTGCCAGGAAGGGGATGTTTCATCCTGGTGGCTTGTGGTGATGCCCAGTTTAGGATGAGGGTGCTCCAGCATTTGCTGGACTGGTTAGGGCCATCAGTCCCTTGGCAGGACTGTGGGGAGAAAGGGAAAGCAAAAAGCCCTGAGCTGGTCATGGGAGGGAGCCACAGGGGAAACGCCACAGCTCTGGCGGTTGTTGCTGTTGCTGTAGGCTGGGACAGGAGGTCACTTGCCAGCCCACAGGAAGGCGTGAGGGGTTCCCAGAAGGGAAATGAGGAACGGCTCTTGCCTCAGAAGTGGCCACAAGCCCTGGGGGAGCCTGGGGTGGAGAAGAGCTGCCGGCTCAAGGGGAGCAGAGTGTGGTGGGATGGCCAGGGGCAGCCAGGAGACCCTGCAAAATGGCATGAACTTGTTCCTGGGCACTGTCCTGCTGCTCCTGCTGCTGCCTGGTGAGTGGCAGGTGAAGGGGGGACAGGCACCCTTAGCACAGGGGGTGCATGGGCTTTGTGGGAAGATATTTTCCCATGGGAAGGTGTTCACCAAAAGACCATGTGGGGATTTCATCCTGACATGTGGACAAGCCAGAGGGGAGCATCCCCACTGGGATGTGCAGAGGTGAGCAGAGCTGGGGGCTTTGTTGCTGGGGGCTCTTTTAAAACCTGGGATCAGCAGTCCAGGGTCTCCTTTGTAAGCCCCTCTGGCAGGCTGGACATTGTGGTTTTGCCCCCACCAGTTCCAATTGCTGTCCAGGTGTTTTTGAAGCCCATGTAACTTCAGGACTGTTCCTTTAAACCTGGCAGCTGCCAGACTCTTCTGCCTTCTTTTCCTCTTTCCCTCTGGACAGAGGGAGGGCTGACCCTAGATTTTGATGTTTCCCCCCCTTTCTCCATATACTCCTCTTCCAGATGTTGCTGAAGGACAGGACAGCTGTTCTGGTGAGTGGTCCCATCCTATTCCTACCCTTGCTCCCAGTGCCCACCCAGTACTATGGTGCCCAGTGGTCACCTGCTCCCACCCTCCCCAGACCTGGATCGAGGTGATGGGCACCGTGAGTGCTGTAACATGATGGTGGAGCAGAACCCAGGCAGCAGCACCCGCATCCTCCACTCATCCCAGCACTGCCTGGAGCTGTGGCGCTCTGAGAGCCGCGCTTGTGCCTGCCTGAGGGAGCACTGGTTCAGGTAGTGGCAGGGGTGGCCATGACAGGGTTTGTGGGCTCAGTCCCCATGTCCACCTGTCCCACAGCCCCTTTGTCCCACAGGCTGCTGCAGTCGGGGCAGCACAGCTGTCTGGCTGGGCTCAAGACGCTGCTCCTAAATGTCAGCAGGGCTGTCACCCGTGACGTCCTCATCACCTTCTCCCCCACAGCGGTGAGATGTGCCCCTCCCTCTCCCTTGCTTGGAAGGTCCCCACACCTTCCAAGCATCCCTCAGCTCCTGCCCCAGGGCTCGGTGTGCCCTGCTGTGCTCTTCCTCCTGCTGTGCTCTTCCTCCTCCCTGTGGGGTTGCATCACGGGCCCACATCAACTTCAACATCCCTTGGCAAGGAGTCACGTGAAGTGGTGCTTGGGAGGAAAGAACTCTCCCCAAGGAGTCATCCCAGCAGACCAGGTGGTCAGGGGGAGTGTGAGGTAGGAAAGGAGGAGAGACATGTGTGACCTTGTGCCTCCTGCTCTCCCAGGTTCTGGATATCCCAGGGGACCATGTGTGGGTGATGGTGGTAGAGAATCTGCTGGGTCCCACTCCCAGCTCTGCCCCCACAGATGCTGAGTGCTGGGAATGAGATTCTTCCTTTCTGCCCTCAGGGCTCCTGCTGATATTACTGAGCAAACCCACCTGGGCAGGGCTGAATTTGTGCCTGGAGCAAGGTTAGTGGGTTCTGAACAGAGATGGGACTCGGCAGCAACAACCTCTCACTGTTCTTTGCTGCAGGGCCCCAGCAGGCTGAACACCACAGAGAAAGGGAAGACAGGTAAAATCCACCTCCCCAGGGAGATATTCCGGTCCCTGAGTAGCCAAACAGTGCGTGTGGTGGTGACAGTCCTCAATATCCAGCAGCTTG
Source organism: Tichodroma muraria (assembly GCA_013390105.1). NCBI lineage: Eukaryota > Metazoa > Chordata > Aves > Passeriformes > Sittidae > Tichodroma > Tichodroma muraria. Next base: position 134,544 of record WAAG01076162.1, on the reverse strand, counting down.
GCATGTTCAAGGTACAGGCTGGCATTGCCAGCATCCTTCACGCTGCCACCAGCACTTGCTACCCACCAGCTCAGCTCTTGCAGCACTTCCCCTCCACAGGAAGTCAACCAGACAGCACAGGTCTTGGACAACACTGTGGTGGGCATCACAGTGGGAGAGAGCAGCATCTCGGGGCTGCAGGACCCTGTGCAGCTCACATTCACCCACAGGGAGCTGCCCCAAGTAAGTCAGCCCTGCCTGCCCTCCATCCCCCCTGCAGTGCCCTCCCTGTGGCATCAGCTGCTGATGGAGCTGCTCTCCCCCACTGCAGGGCGTCACCCCGCAGTGCGTCTTCTGGGATCCCAGCAAAGGTACACCCTGGTCGGGGCAGGTGTGGGGCGGGGCACAGGTGCTGTACCAGCACTCCCAGCCATTCCCCCGTGCCTGTTGCAGGGCAGGCAGGAGGCTGGCGCAGCAGTGGATGTGTCACGCAGCCCGGGGACAAGGGGACAGTCTGCTCCTGTGACCATCTCACCTTCTTCACCCTCCTCCTGGTGACGATCCCTCTTCCTGTAGCTCCTGCTTGTGCCCTGGCAGTGGTGCCCGTCCACCTTTGTAGCCCCTTGGGTGTCATGAATAGCCACACAGGGACAATTATAGCTGTTCTCAGGCAAGCTGAGGTCCCAAAACCAAGCCCAGCCCCAGCTCAGGAGGGCAGCAGCAGGTCAGCTGAGCAGGACAGGCTGGAAAAGGCCCCAGCCTTGTGCAGGCTCTGGCACAGCAAGGCTTGAAGTCCCATATCCTGGTGGAGACTCCCAGGAGGGTGTTCATGGTGATCCACTTCACCCACACCTCACCCCACCCCAGAGCATCTCCTCTGAGCCACCACTCCACCACTTCCCTGCTTCCCCTGAATATCTGGGGGCTGGTATGGGGCCTCTGCAGCAGTCCACTGGGGTTATCAGCCCCATGGCTCTGGTAGCTGCAGTCAGGTTTTCTAGGCTGGTCCAGGGCCTGTCTAACCCAACATCTTCATGTTTGGCAGAACCCAGCTCTGGATGGCTCCACAGCAAAAGCTGTGATGGCTGTTGCCACTGCCGGTTGTGGGGTAGCCATGGCTTTCTCCATCTTCACCACGGCCTTCTGCATCTTCATAAGGTGGGATGTGCCAGCAGCTCCATGGGGAGCTTGTCAGGCTGGGAGAGATGCGAGGCAATGCCAGTGCCTCTGTGTGGACTTGCTGTGGTGCAGCATGTGGCCCCGCTCACCTGTGAGCCCTGCCTTTCCTGGTCCCTATGGGGACACCCAGGTGCAGGTTCAGGTTTGAGGAGACCGTCCGCATCAACCTGGGGCTGCACGTGAACCTTGTGAGCAGCCTGTTCCTCCTCAACCTGGCCTTCCTGCTCAACAGTGGGCTCTCTGGCAGGACCCACCCAAGGACCTGTAGGTTCCTGGGGGGGCTCACCCACTACTGCCTGCTCTGCTGCTTCACCTGGACGGCGCTGGAGGGCTGTCAGCTCTACCTCCTCTTTGTCAAGGTCCTCGGCATCTACATCCACCGCTACCTGGCAAAGCTGTGCCTGGTTGGCTGGGGTGAGCACCACCAGCCTGGATGAGAGATGGGGGGTGAGATGGGCAGTGGGAGGTTTGGATTGGATATTGGGGAAAATTCCTTCACTGAAAGGGTGGTTAGGTACTGGAACAGGGTGCCCAGGGCAGTGGTGGAGTTGCCGTCCCTGGAAGTGTTCAAAAGATGTGTGGATGTGGCACTTGGGGACGTGGTCTAGTGGTGAATGTGGCAATGCTAAGTTAGCAGCTGGACTTGATGATCTTAGAGGTCTTTTCCAACCCAAGCAACTCTGTGATTGTGTTTCCCTTCTTCCAGGCTTCCCTGTTCTTGTGGTGGGAGTGGCAGGAATTATTGGCAGCTATGGAGAATACAGCATCCAGACCACGGACCACCAGGTCATAGCCCACCTGTGCGTGTGCCACTGCCCACAGGGCTCAGGTGGCCCTTTGGCACAGGGAGGGGTAGCTCAGTCCTGCCAGGAATGCAGTGGTCAGGGATTGCACCCATCTGGTTTGGCTTTGTGCCATGCTTCTGCTTCTGCTTCTGCTTCTGCTTCCTTCCTGATTGCAACATACCAGCCACCCCCACCTCTCATGCTGAGCCTCCTCAGTCACGCCTGCAGCCCTCCAGGTCATGGAGGGATGCCCAAGATACACCTGGAGCTTGTCCAGACTCCCTCCCAGCTCAGCAACACAAGGGCAGTGGATACGCACCACTGTCCCCCTGCTTCATCCTGGCTTTGGAAAATCCTCCCAGGGGAAGGCTCCCATGGGTGCTGCTGAAGCTTGCAGGGCTGCTGGAGGCTCTACAGTTGTCTCTTTTCAGGTGCTGGATCACTTCCAAATATCTTCTGGTCCACTACATCACCAACTGTGGCTACTTTGGCCTCATCTTCCTCTTCAACATGGCTGTCTTTGGGGTGGTGACCCAGAAGAGCTGCAGCTTGCAGGGCACTGGGGCAGTGCAGGGATACCGTAAGCCCTGGAAGGTGGCTCTGGTGGCAGCAGGGCTCTTCTGCCTGCTGGGAGCCACTTGGGCCCTGGCATTCCTCACCTATGGCATCTCCTCCTCAGCCGTGCTCTACCTCTTCACCATCCTCAACTCTCTCCAAGGTCAGCACTCACTCACTCTGAGCTGCATTCCCTGGGCTTGGGTGGGGAAGATGGAGGAGGCAGGAGCCAGCCTGGCTGTGGGTTGACAAGGGAAACCAAGGCACCAGTGCCTTCCCAGCACTGTCATGCCCTTCATTTTGGCAGGGCTCATCAAGCAGCAGGTCCCAACCACCAGTGTGGAGCTGCTCATGGCTCCCAATTACACCCACTCCACCTGTGGTGGTTTTCCTCCAAGAAAGGCATTCCCTAGCAGAGGACCAGGAATGTTATCCACTCAGGGCATGTCCCAGCCAAATGGTTCATGTGAAGGAAGGCGGGGGAGGCAGGAGTCAGCTGAGGGAATCCCCTGGAAGCAGAAGGAAAGTGTCATTAGCATCCTGGCAAGATGCTTCCCGCTGTCTTCTGCTGCTGCTGAGTGTTTTTCTTCCTTTCCCTCCAGGATTCTTCATATTCATCTGGTTAGTTGTCCTTTACTACCCAAAGACAAAGGAGACAACTGGTTCCCTCTCCTACATCATCAGACATGACAAAACCATCACAGCTTCCCAGGACTAGCTCCTGGTTGGACCAGCTCCTGGCTGGACCTCTCTTCCTGCCTGCACCTGCATCCACTGAGAGCAATCTTCAATCCTGGCAGATGCAGCTTCCTCACGGAGAGAGAAATCAGTCAACCACACCCCAGTTTACCCTTCAGTGGGCATGATCCACCTCAGCAGGGCTCTTTGCTTTGTCCCTTTCATTCCTGGTGGACTGCCCTGGACAAGGAGCTCTGGAGATGATGCTTTTGCAAAGTCCCCCCAGGCTGCAATTCCATGGTCCTGAGGTGCCCCTGATCTCATTCCCCAGGGGACAAGGAGGAAGCCCACAAAGCACCTGCCTTCAGCCAGGATGGAGCCATCACCTTCTTTGCTAGAGGTGGCTTTTGGTGCTGAACCAGCCTGGCAGTGAGTTTCCTGACAACGGAGGGACAGGATTGACTTGCTCCAGCCCAGATGTGGGAAGTCTGTGTCTGGGAATCAGCAAAAAGAAGAGGAAACCCATGAGCTTCTTTGCACAACATCTCTTTGCTCTCTGGCAGAGATCTGCTGCATGACCTTCCTTCAAAACAGCCCCTGGGGCCAGCAGCAATTCCCTCATGGCCATTGTGCTCCAGGCAAAATGCACATACAGCTGGCTTGCAGGGCAACTTCTGTCTTCTCCTGATCTGTGTTTAGGTATTAAATCCCTGCCAGCTGTCTGAGCACTGTGAATTTAGTCTTTAATACCTACAATGTTGTTTGTTACTTGCTTTATGTTAGGGATGTATCAATGGGAAAAGTCTTGCTCGCAATTTGCCATGAATGAAAAGAGAAATGTCATGAATGGAGAAATCACTACGGATGGGTGCACACACACACGTGTGCATGCACAAAGCAGCGCTTTCTCTGCTAACGCTACATTTGTGTGGCACACAAAGACCAGCTTTGGTAGGGCAGCTGTCTAGAGTGGGGTTCTTCCATCTCCCCACACGCCAGGGTGACTCTGTGCTGAAGAGGGAAGCAGGAGGAAGGACTCTCCCATCCCTGGTACATACCCTGTGTTTAGAGACTATGGGCCCAGAGGGGAGAAGGTCCAAGAGATGCTGCAGGGGACAGAAACACTGTGATGCACCTCATCCTTCAAACACTGTTTTCATCCAACCATTACCCCCTTCCCCAAAACACCCATAAAGACACAGCAAGAGCCTCTCTGCTCCTGTCATGTTTATTGGGAAACAGCTGTTTCCTAAACCAGTCGCCGCCCCACGCTGACGGCCGCAGCAGCCACAGTGAGCACAGCGAGCACACACAGCACAACGAGGGCCCTGGAGAGCCACGGGCTGGGTCCTGACAAAGAGGAGAGAGATTGGTTGTGTATCAGAGCTGGGTCCCCTGAGCCAGCTCTGAGCCCTGGCGGGGCACCTCCTGACTGGGGATAGATTCATGGAGGTCATCTCCTGTGATGGGCAGGAGCCACCGGAGCTGGGGGTACTTTGGGATCCTGAGGGCACTAACAGGGTTCAGTCACCTCAAATGGCCTCCACCCACCCCTGCTGCCCACAGCTCAGCATGCATGCCTGCTCTGAGCCATGCTGTGGGTGGGCTTTCCCCCAGCCTGGCTCCAGGACTGCTGCTTGGATCTCCTGGACTGACCTCAGTGCTCAGGAGGATATACGTACCCGCTGGGTCCTGCTGGTCAGTGCTGGAATGATGGGTCTCTGCTCCAGAGGAAGGAGGAGCCAGCAGGAGGATGGGCCCATAGGAGACAATCCTGTTGTCATCTGTCAGAGCCCGCCTGTTCCTCCTGGGCCTGGGGCATTGCTGACAACAAAGTCAAAGGAAAGGTGATGGGAGAGCAGGGGACAAGCACCCCGCACCTGGGCCATGCTGTAGATCTCCCTTCCTTTCCCAGGGAAGAGGGAAAGGAGGCCTCTGGTGGTACCTTTGGTTCAGGGCTTGGGGCTGAGCTCCTGATTCTGGAGGTTTATTTTGTGAGGCACACAAAACCAGAGCAGAGCCCCTTCTCCAAGCAGAGCTAGTGAAGGAAGGTCCCATAGCCACCCAGGCCACAGTGCAGACCAGCAAGGGAGCTCACCTTGGCACAGGGCTCTGGGCCATCAGGAAGACAGAGCTGGACACGGCAGTGCAGGAACACCTCAGGGTAGCCAACAAACTGAAACATCTGGAAGCTGAACTTGGCAGTAGTGCTCTCTCCAATGGCATTCAGATAGGTCACCGTCTCATCATGGGGACACCTGGGACATGAGGGCTGGATCAGTGGGTGGCAAACGAGGTGGAGCATCCCAGCCTGGGATACCACATCCCACAGGGCCTGGGCGCAGCCCACAGGCTTAACTGAACAGGCCTATTTCTGTCTCAGTCCTTGACACACTGTGGTGCAAGGAGACTGGATGTGCTGGGGACACTCCACCCACCCCTGCTCAATGAGCCTGTGCTGCATGTCCTGGTGCGGATCCGCACTCGGCGTGGCCCAGCAGTCCAAAACACTCAGCAGGAAGTACTTGAGCTGGTGCTGCCCTTCTATCTTCAGCAGGACATAGAGTGTGTCTGTGAGTGGGACAGCCACACTTGGCAGGTGATAAGGCTCAAGGTAGGAGGGTGACTTGTACAGTCTCATGCTGGCGTTGAAGTGTCCTTCTCTGACCACAAACTGTACCAGCCTGAGAGGAGAGGATGAGAGCTCACAAACAGAACAAAGAGGCAGGAAGGACATAGCCTGCTCTGTCCAGAGCATTATCATGTCCAGAACATCCACTGCTCTGCCACCAGTGTCTGGCATTGCTGTCAGAGCTTTCTAGGGCTCCCCAGGGCCTTTGCAAATTGTCTCACTGAGTCTACTTTTCACCGAAGACACCATGTCAGCAGCAAGGTGAAATGGGACACTCACTTGTCAACAGCAGTGAGAGCAAAGGGCAGTCTCACAACCTGCTCGTAGGCGTAGATGCAGGAGAAGTGCACCTCCAGCTGAAAACTCCGGGAGATCATGGCCCTGTGGGCCTCCTGCTCTGACTCGATGACATTGGAGTATGAGACATGGGAGCTGTTTTGCTGGAATGACACAGAAATCAAGTCTCCAGACCATGACTAAAGCCATACACAGACCTGCAAGTTTAGAAGGTGCAACTCCTGGAGCTATAGCTGCTCCAGGCCTGGATATCTGCTGGGGTTTCAGCTTGTGCCTGGGAGCGGCTGGCACAGGAGTCAGTACAGTGACCACAGGTGAGCACAGGGCTCTTCTGTGCAATGCAGAGCTGGAGCACAATTTTGTCTGCACCCTTCCTGCTCCATGAAGCAAGTCAGGGACCAAGAAGACAGGGCTGCAGAGTTCAGAGGATGTCTCCAGAAAGCTGAGGACTGTTACCAGTGCACAGTGAGACTTCCAAGCTCTCCTAAATAAGACAAAATGTGCTGCCAGCAAGAGCTTGGTGGAGGCAGAAGAGCTTTCTGACATCCTCAGGGAAGACTTTCAAGGGGCACCCAGATATAAAAGCAAAAGCCTTTGGGGTTGCCCTTTGCTGTCCCACCTCACCATGACTGCTCCTCTCCTGGCTTCAGAGCTATTGACCCTCACCTGGATTACTGATCCACAGGTAGTGTGGTTTTCACCTGTGAGAGTGGCTGCAAAAAACAGCTCACCCTCTTCTTCCTTCTCTGAGACCTTGCATGCCTCGTTCTTCAAGTGGACAAGCTCCAGCGGGATTTTCAGGAGCTCAAACACCTCTTTCCTCACCATCATCTTCATGTGCTCCTCCTCGCAGGCCAACTTCAGTATCACATCTGGGGGAAAAAGCCATCTGCAATAGCAATAAGGGAGAGACCTGGAGGAGCCCTAGGCCAGCTGGAGGGTGGCACAGTCCCACTGAGCTCAGCAGCCTCTTGTCCCAGCCTTAGTGCAGGCTGCTGTGGGCTCTTCAGAGACACTGGGCAAAAGACAGTATGGCCCCTTTTGAGGGCTGTCCACACAACCCCCACAGTATGTTTAGGGCACCAGAGGGACAGGGACCCTCTTCTTCAGAGGAAGAAGACATGGGTTTTGGCCCTTGTCTGGAAGGGCCTTCACTGTATTTGTGCCAGAGTGCATGAGCTTTTTCTGAAACTTGAGGCAGCTGTGCCCTGCAGCATGCCCTGCTACACCATGGCACAGCCAAGGAATTGAGCATTTTGGCAAAGAAGAAAATGGCCTGTGGCTGGATCTTGTACCAGCATGTAGCCAGGATATGGCTGTAGTAGTGTGGAATGCACCTGAACCAGGAGCTGGGATGTGCTCCAGGAGTGGAGAGCAATGGTAACACCAGTGCACTGTGCCCATCACCCTTCTCTCTGGTGCCCATGGGCAGGCTAGGGAGGGCTCACCAGCATTCCCTGCCCTACCTTGGCAGAATTCCCCTGTGAAGCCTGGCTTGCAGCTGCAAACTGGTCTGTCCACAGGCACCTGGCACTTCCCCTGGTGCTGGCACGGGTTTGGCAGGCAGGCGTCTGGGCTCCTCTTGACACGGAGGGCAACCCCTGGCCTCAGGTCATGGGTGCTTGCCAGCTCACCTGCAGCAAAGGAAAGACGAGAAAGATGAAATGCAGCAAGAATATCTCCATGATGAGAGATCTGAGAGCTCACCCCACTGCAGAAAGCTCTGCACAGCTCTCAAGGGCTGAGATCCTCACCTAGAGCCAGAGCAGACACATCTGAGGAAGAACCTATTGCTTCAGCTTGCTGGGAGGCTGTGAGACCTCCTCAGCCTGGCTGTAATCTGGACCAGAGCTATGGGGCCTGTCATTGTCACCAAGGAGCATGGTGGCACATTGCAACACTGGAGCTCGTTTCCATGGGCTACACACCCTTCGTGGCTGGGGTGGACAGCCTGCAGTTTCTGCCTATTTTTTGGCTCCTGGACCCAGTTCCTGCCTCACTGAGCCCTATTCTATTGTTCCTCCTTAGCAGCCCTCAGCAGTGTCCTGAATGAGGAACTTGAACATGGATCAGGAGAAGGTTTGACCTTTGCTTTCCATACTACCCATCCATGACCCAGCAGGGACAGAGCACAGGGAGACTCACTCTTGTTGCCTTCACAGCCAGCCAGGCAGAGCACAGAGAGCAGCAGCAAACTTCTCACAATCCTTTCCTGGAAGAACAAGCAGGCTCTGGATAACTCGGATTTGTTATCATGCTCACTGGAGATTTTGCAGTCATTCAGCAAATCCTCAAGCTGAATGTCTGCAAAACCGTGCTGAATCCTCAAGCACGGGTGTACTCTATTTCCTAGGTTCCATTGCTCAAAGTAATTTCCCACCCCAAAGGGCCAGATCAGCCTTCCCCCATCAGGTTAACATAAGGGTCAAACACTGTCCTGAATTTAGGTAGCTATTCCAGAAAGGAGGTGGGAGAAACCAGCTCTGGGACCCCCAGGGATGTGCTGACAGTGATAAAGCCACATTTCAGTGGCAACTTGAGTAAAACTGTACAGCTGGGGCATCACTCTGGGCTCCCCAAAGAGGCAAGGAGTTACGCCCTTCCCACTACAGCTCTTTCGAAGAGTTAGGATTTACAAAAGGATCCTCAATGTTCCAGTAAATCATATCTATAACAAGGAGACAACAATATAATAAAACAAACCCAAAGCCTTGAACACGACTAAAAATAATATCAAAAAGACATAGATTAACTCAATCTCTTCTGTTGGTGGAGATAATGCATTTCTTTAGGGAAATTATTGGCACAGTGCTGGATTAATCTTAGACGCCAGATACTCCTTATCAGAGATGTGGATGCAAGTCAGCCAGGACTGGTGACATGCTCCGTCAGTGCTCTGAGAGCAAGGCAAAGCCAGTCCCAAAAGCCCCCTCACACAGCTCACCCACACCCCCTTCCACCGACCCTGAGCAGCTTCGACTGCCAGTCTGCTGGACAAGAAGAGTTAATTCCCCGTCTGCTCCTTGCTCAGTGCAGCAATCCTGAGAGATCCCACCGCCTTGTTCTCCTCCCGCTTACCATTGCCAGGCCGCTCTCTGCTCCTCCATCCACCGCTGCCCCGGTTCCTTCCCCCCAAGGGTGGGTCGGCACGCCCGGGGTTGCTCCGTGCCTCCCGCTGCGTGCCTTATATCGCCCTCCGGCAGCTCATCCCTCTCCCCCACGCAAACACGCTGCCTTCGGGATTGCACAAGAGCCTGCTCAGCACCCCTCGGAGGCCGGGGAGGACAGGACTCTGAAAGTCCATCCTCCAGCACGGACGGCCGTTCCAATGAGCCGACAGCTTGTGCGTGCTGACCGAATTCACAGCCCTGATAGGGTCCCAAACGGGGCCTGTCAGCAAAACCCTCCGGAATTTGGGCTCTGTGCATCCAGCCGGTTTTGTGGTACCTGTTTTTGACAACAGCAGCAATAACAACAGATACCACGGCGGCACATGCGAAGGCCAGATAACTTGGGGTGCTGACTACACGCAGTTTTGGAACCATGACATATATTTGCCTTATCTGTTTTTTTTATTGACTTCTGGCATTTAAGAACTGCTGAGAAGCACTGGTGAGAGATGGAGCATCCTACCCCGCTTTGTTTCATAGAATATCCAGATGTGAAATGCACCTGCAAGGATTGAGTCCAATCCCTGGCCCTTGCACACGACCACCCCAGCTGATCCACCCTGTGCCTCTCAGAGCATTGTCCAAATATTCTTGGAACTCTGGCAAATTTGGGGTCCTGTGACCATATCCCTGGGGAATCTGTTCCAGTGCCCAACCACCCTTTGGGGGAAGAACCTTTTCCTAATATCCATCCTAAACCCCTGCCTCCTGCCCTCAATACAGGTTCATGCCATTTGGGCAACAGAAACCATCTGATTATCTGATGAAAAGCGCATTCATCACTCAAAATGATACTTCCTGATATATTTTGACTGCAGTCTGTGCATCCTCAGAGCTTGCTACAGTTCCCTTAACAGAGTACCTAATGTGAACATCCGTCCATCAATCCATATTTTTTATTAACCACAACAACAAACCAGAAAAAGAAGTGTTTAGCATCTGACACTGCTTACAGTCTAATGAACAGCCAATTAAAAATAAAAAGGAAAAAAAAAAGAAAAAAAAGGAAAACGAAAATATAAAAAGGAAAAGGAAAAAGATAAGGAAAAGGAAAAAGAAAAAGGAAAATAAAAAAGAAATGGTAAAGGAGAAGAAAAAGAAGAAAATGAAGAGAAAAAGGAAATGGTAAAGGAGAAGAAAAAGAAGAAAAAGAAGAGAAAAAGAAAAAAAGAGCAAGGTGTCTTGCTATCCCTTGGTGCCAACTTTTGTGTGCCTCTGCAACAAAGGGTGGCTGGGGGTGGCTTTTATTTTAGGAGAGCCGGACTCGTGAGTTTCGGAGCAGGTTTCAGAGGGAGACCGCTCAGCCGTGGTGGCGGGCAGGGGCTGGCCGCTGTCCCCTCCTTTGCTCCCCGGTGTCCCCTTCTCCCAGCGGGCCGAGGGCACGGTGCTGGCGGNGGGAGCGGGGGGGGGTGGCCGGGCAAGGTCTGCGCCTCCCCGTGCCCGCTGTGTGCCCCGCTCGGGTCAGCCTGACCGCAGGGACGGCACGCAAACACCCGCCGCGCCGGCGGTGATCCCCGACAGGCGCTGCCCTTGGGGGCTGCCGGCTCCGCAGAGCGTCCCGCTCCCTCCAAGGCTCCTGGGCGGCCGCGGGCTGGGGCACGGCCGCTGCCCAGCGATCGTATGTATGGATCCCAGTATGGATCGATGGAGCTGCTGCCCCGCCAGCAGCACCCCAGGCAGGGGCGAGGATACGGGGCACGCAGTCTGAATGTGAGGACCTGCTCTGCCCTACAGAGCCAGGCTCTGCCTTCTCTGCCACGCTTAGGGTGTCCAGGAGCATGGAGCCACTTATTTACCAACGCCAGCCCAAACTCGGCGCTCTCCCTTTACTCTCATGGTTCTGGCTGCTTCAGCCATGCTCATGTACCAAACCACTGCGGCGACCATGTGAGTGTTTCTCTGTTCATGTGTAGCTGGGCACCCTGAATTCACCCTGGTGTGTGCATTCCTGTAATGTCAGGCAGAATGGAGGCCCTGGAGGAGAGGGAGGAAGTGGAGGAAACACCAGGAGACGTGATCTCTTTGAATATCAGTGATTTCCTCGATGACCTGGAGACAGATGAAGCTGTGGAGGAAGCCTCTGTCACAAGTGATGAATCGTAAGTCTCTGCCCGTGGCTGGGATGAGCAGAGATGTTCCCTTTGGGCCCCACAGGGTGATTGCACAGGTGTGGATGACACATGTGGTCCCCTTGCACGGTGATGGGAGTGAACAAGTTTCTTGTTTCTGACAAGTTTGTCCAAGAGTGTGCATGTGCAAGTAAGACAAGGTAGCTCTTTTGATTGTACATCCATTCATCACTCTAAAGATCCTCTGAGACTCTGGGTATATTTCAGTTTGCCATTGCTCCAGAGATGTTTGGCTATGTCAAAATCATACCCTTGGATATGGCCCCCATTTTTTACCTGTGAAACAGGGAAGCTCTGCCATGTTTTGATATCAGGTCATCCTGCCTGTATTGCTTCTGGCTTATTATTTGTGTCTCTCTGCCTCCCCCTGCCACGTAAGTGATTTTGACTGGAGCTCCATTGACACATCCCACCTACCATCTTCATACAAGACAAATTCCTGGCAGGAAAAGGAACTGCTGCAGCTCGCTGACCATTTTGTCCAGCAGTACACTCACCTGTGCCCTGACCGCAAGCCGCTCTTCATCCACCCGGTCAACGAGTGTGGTGTGCAGGTATGGGGTAATGTGTGGGCCACAGCAGAGGGAGCACTTGGCTTTCACAGTGCCAAATGCTGTGAAAGAATAGCAGCCCCTCCTGCCCTCCCTCCTGGCTAAAGGGAATGGGAACCTGCTGGCTGATCCCCCAGCTCCTAAGCGGGCACACAGAACCCTGGGAACACCCTGGCTGTCCAAATCCATGAGCCACATAAATGTTGGTGTTGCCACGTGGGCTGCAGTGTGATGCTTAGGAAACAGAAGAGACCACAGAAACATAAAGGGGAGGGAAAGAAACACGTGAAATCGATAAGGCTCAGGCTCAGCCACAGGTAGGGAGTATGGATCCAGTTAGGTCTTACTCTGAACTTCACAGAAGTTTCAGGGAAAGAGTAAATGTGGAAGTTTGTGGTCTGGTTTTGTTTTCTCTGGGCCCAAGCTGCACAGCTGTTGTCTAGTTCTGGACCTGGTGTTTCCCCCACCCTGAGGACCTGGAATTGCTACTTTGTACCAGCTTTCCCCAAAATTTGTTGTATCATTAACATTCAAGGCAAAAAAAATGCTGGAGGAAGTAAAAGCCAGAAAAGGCAGTAGCTATTTGACATGCTTGAAAATGAAGAGAAGAACTGGCTCACCTCAGGAATGTGTTTGAGATGAGCTTGAAGTTTCAGCCACAGGCAAGCAGACAACCTCCCAATCCCATGAAATTTCCGTCTTGGAACTGGAGGGAAGGGATGGATATTGATGCTGTTGATATGCTGTAGAAAGATCCTGAATTTGATCTGCAACATCCAGGGCTGGTCTGCAAGACTCTTGCCAAGACTCTGCCAAGACCAACAGACTCTGCCAAGGGCCTGTTGGCTAACCCAACTCCTGTTGTTGCCCTACAGAAGTTTGTGAGCACAACAGTGAGGCCAACCCTGCTGCCTTACCCAGACCTGTACTACTGGTCAGGCTGTGCCAGCTTCGTCTGTGATTACCTCATCATGGAGCCCCTCAAGTGCCCAATCACACCGGTAAGAAAGCGGCTGCAGCCCCAACAGAGACATAACAGAGGGGACAGAAGGGCCTTTCAGCAGGACACAGTGGGGAAGTCACAGTGGCTGGGATCACAAAGGTCCTTGACACTTCCACCATCCCCTCACTATTTAGGCAACCCCCTGATTTTCCCAGACCCGGTGCATTCTCTTGGACCCACAGTCCCAGTGCATGTTCAGTGTGGTACCTTTTAAGTAATCAAGCACCATTTCTTCAAGACCAGACCCTGCTTTCAGCCAGCCCAGATGGGCAGCTGGAGCACTTTGGGAGGCAATGGCTGACAAGCTTCCCCTCCAAAAACCAAGACACCTTGGAACAAAGGAGCACGTAAACCCTAGGGGTTGATACTTGACCTCAGTGACCCGTTCTTAGGGACTTCTAGCATTTCTATTCCCATATCTGGGGATATTTTGGGGTGTCTGAAGGGAGATTTCTAGGTAAGCAAAAAGGGATAATGCCAGAGTTCTTGATGAGAATCAGCTAACAGAACAGTCTCCTTGCTAGCAAGGACTGCAGAGTGACTTAAACAGTCTACGCCAATCACAGGCTGTCCCAAAAGTCCCAGAGTCTCAAGAGGAGCTCTGGCACGTTGTGACCACACAGAAGGTATCTCCATTTAGCAGATGGAGGCTGCCTTGATCACCTTAGGTGATGTCTGAGAACAGGGTGGCAGTAGAACCTCTCTGTATGCAGTATGTGTGTACTGATACTTTTTATTGCTCACCAGTAAGGGCCAGAAAAAAATATGTTTCCTCCTGTGAACTATAATTTAGCTTATGGATGTTTTCCTTGGAAGTACTGTAGGCAGAACAACAGTAGATACAGGGAAGTCCCATTCCAGGATTGTGATTAGTGTTAGGTTTTCAGCAGTTTGATGAGTTTGTCATGTCCTTCCCTTCCTGTGGTTAAATTTGTCACCAGATTTGGGGTCAGAATTTCCCCAGATCACTTTGGAGGGGAGTTTCAGTCTGTGGCTTTTAAAGGAATGTTATATAACAGATTCCCTAAGGGTGCAGAGCCCATGGATGTGGGCAATGCCTCTCTGCCTGGTGCATGTTTCAGTTCCACAGGGCAAGCACTGTGAACATGCATCTCTCTCTTTCAAGCCCAGTTCACTCTATTCCCCAACCACCATTCTGAAATACCAGCGAGGGAACTGCTTTGACTTCACTGTGCTGCTGTGCTCCCTGCTGATCGGGGCTGGCTACGATGCCTACTGTGTACATGGATATGCCACCCTCGAGATGTGCTCCCTGGACCAGACTCAGGAGCTGTGCCCACGGCTCAGGAAGCCCCCAGAGGTGAGACCTGCAGTGAATGGGCAGGGAGGAGCCCAGCACACATGCTCAGCCTGTTCATGTCCAGTAAGCTCCAGAGCTGAGCTAGGGGGAACAGCTTCAGGTCCACACTGGGTTTCAGTCTGTACCAGGGATCTCACCAAAGGAATCTTTTGAGTGATTTTCTACAGCTCCTTACAAGGCCTTTTTGGCTTCACTGAATTTTCTGCTCAGCAGGTGCAATATTGCAAACTGCCCAGTGTTGGGAACTGGGAGGTACCTGTAAGCCATACATTTACTTCCTTCTCTTGATCTCTGCTGGGTTTCACAGTAATACCCTGTTTTTGCAGGTACCAGAAGAGGAGGATCCCAACAAGTATAAAGTTAAGTACCCTTTAGAGCCACAGAGCAAGTTTGAGCTTCAGCAGAAGGCCAAGAAGGAGGAAGAATCTGAATCTGCACAAGAGGAAGAAAGAGACGAGGAGGTAGTCATGGTGAGTTAGCAAGGTCCACCTTCCTGTGAGCTTCAGGAAGAAGAGCTGAGACACAGGTAATGGCTGGCCAAAGAGAGGAGCTCACGCCTCCTCTGATGTATGACACAGCCTTGATCATGACCATGCACTTGGCCTCCAGGAGCACAGTGTGTGCTGGCACAGGAACATGTGCTGGGTATGTACTACCTCACTCTTAAAGAGCATTAAGAGCCTGGAGTTCTTTAGAAGTGGGCAGAGGAAACGATAAGATTTGGATGGATTTAATCCAACTTGGGTTGGATTAAAGTGTCAATTAAATGGCAATAATTATTGCTCTATCCTCTGTGCTACAGGAGGTGGGAAAGCCCAAGCGAGACCCTTTGCATGGCTTACGGGTGCACGCGTGGGTTCTGGTTCTGTCTGGGAAGAGGAAGGTTCCCGAGAACTTCTTCATCAACCCCTTCACTGGAAATCACCACAGCACCACGGATGAGTGCTTCCTTGGGATTGAGAGCATCTGGAACCACAGGAACTACTGGGTGAACATGCAGGACTGCCGGAATGGCTGCAAGGTAGGGAGCCCTCAGCACCCTGGGCAAGTGAGGGACAGCTGGGCTAACCTGAGTCCCGGGGAAGTCCAAGACCAGTAGTGGTCCAGTTTCCACTTAACCATTCCTTGTGTTGTTTTTGGTCATGTTGCTCTGATTACATAGACTATGGAACTACTCCAGGGCATCTCAAACTCTGAGCTAGCAAATACAGATCACGTCTATTAAATCCCTACAGTGCAAGAGTTTCAGCTTTTAAGGCTGGCTAGGCACCCCTCTCAAACAACAGCTTTTGAGGCAGAGGATGTTTTTGGTCTGTCAGTCATAGCTCAAGGCAGGTAAGATCTTGATTAGGCTCTTCCCACACCTCAGCTACTCCCCAGCAGACTCAGAGTCTGGGAGGTGAGGGTCTGAGTTAGATCAACTTGCCCTTGGGGCCATACTTTCCCCGAGGAAAGAGACAGAAGCATTTCCAGCCACTTCCTCTCATCTGAGGAAGAGGAACCACAAGGAAGGGGTTCTGCAACCGCTAGGCACGGGGACAGTCTTTGGGGTCCCACCAGCCAGCCAAGGGTTTGAGGAGCTCAGCCTCACTGAGGTCTAGATCTCTAGAGTTCCTAAAGTCTCTGACATCCAGGCAGGTCCAGAGCACCACAGACATATTGATGCAGTGGTCAAGTTTAGTGTCAGGCCCTTGACAATGCCCTGTAGTTAAAACAGTTTTTCCTGTATGCCCTAGGATCTCAGCTTTGACTTGAGTGATTCTATCTCCTGGGAAATTATGTTTTCAGAGAGCAATGAGCCCTCTCAGTTGCCCGCAGAGTCACCTAAGAAAGACACAGATGACATGGTGAGTGACCCAAGCAATGCTCTTGAGCAGTGGGGACCGTGTATGGAGCCAGTGTGTCCATAGGCCCATGAATATCTGCCTGCCTGCTGCCCTCTCCAGGTCAGATCCCTTCTACTCTGGAAAGGTTTAGATTCCTTCTCAATCTGGAAGAGTTCTGGTCCTTTCTGAAGCAGAACCTCAAGTGTACTTCAGGTGTCAGAAGTGGCTAGGGATCTCTGTAAGCCTCCAGTGCATTGGCCTTTGGGGTGAAATAATTTTTAAAAATAAAATCCAGAATGAGGTTTTTATGGACATTCTTTCTATACTGTTCACCTTCCCCTCCTGGCTGCAAGGTGGACCTGCCAACCAAATGCAGAAATAAAGTGTGTCCTCTAATATACAAAAAATGCCATGTACTGGAAGCAAAAAATGTAGTCCTGTTGGGAGAAGACAGCATGATAAAATAGGCATTGCACCCACACAGCAGGAGAGAGGAATGCAAATAATAATTCCCTCCTGCTATCTACTCTTCTCAGCCTGTGCCCATAACCAGGAAGCAAAGAGTCCTCCAGGGTCTACATAAAATAATTTGGTCATTTTGGTGATTGCCACATTCATTCCCTGCCAGCATGAGCAGTAGCCAGGAGAAGATAATTTCATCGGGCTCGAATAGGGATGTGCTGTCATAACTGTGCCATGGTGCTCCCCAGAGCACAGCCTCACATGAGCTGAGCTCTATGACTGTGGTTCACCAGGACCAAAATGCCTCCTGGCACAGTAAGGGATGCTGCCAAACCCACAAATCTCTGCTTCTGTTTCAGCAGGAAAAGGGAGAAATAGACATGAGCTTTGAGATGCCACTATCATGGGTAGCCCAAATTAGGGTGTCTTGCAGAGGTAGGTATTCTTCCTTTGCCTTTTCCTTGCTCCCAGCTGACCTTTCGGTAGATTTGGGACATTTGTCTGTTTCACTGGGTTGTCCCTTCAAGGTGGTCAAACAGTAACAGTGAAGCACAATAGATGAAGGCCACAACAGCTGGCTTCAAGCGGCTGCCCTCAGTGCTGCACGGTCTCATTCCCCACAGACACACACTCCACACTGTGTTTTCCTGCCAGCTGGGAATTTTGCCTGGGATGGTCTTTCTGTTACTGCTATGCACAAGGAACTGGCCCTGCATTATCAAGTACCTGTTTGGGGAGAGAAAAGAGTTATTATACCATTATAACATTGAAGGACAACAGGCAGGATCTGAACAGCTTTATTGCCAGCAGAACATAATAAATAAATGCATAATGTCCCTTAGACAATGTTTTTTTCCCCTCTTAAATTCTTTTTTTTGGGGCTGACTACCGGGGAGTCAATTTGTCTGACATCTCTCTTGCCCACTGCAGAATATGAGAATCCCTTTTCCCGGGGGAAGAAGGTGATCCTGTATGATAAAGCAAAACTGGAGAAATGGGCGGCGTATGCGAATGGAGATGGGCTGGTGGAACGCCTCACTGTCTACGCAGACTCAGACTGTAAGAGAGATGAATGAACACACTCCACACACTGAGCAAACAGCCTGGGGCCTGCTGATGGAAAGGGGGAGGTGGTCCTCTCTCTGCCAGAGTCTCTCTTGTGCTCTCTCATTTTCCTTTCACCTTTGTGGGGGAATTATTTACCATATCCTCAAACTCTTCATCTCGATAGACACTGAGTCCGTCGAGCCCCTGAACATTCCAGCATTGCTAGGGGTTTTCACAAGAATTTGAATATGTTTTATACACCAGTGAAACTGTTCAGTGTCACAGGCCAGCTGCTTGGATTTTGAGTCTTAAGAGAAATGGAAGGCTGGATCAATTTTATCCAATAGTGTCACTATCCTCATTTCCTCATTGGTGTCAAAACGGGCCATACAGAGGGGCAGATACAGCCTCAGGATATCTCTGTACTTGAAAACATTATTTTTTAACAGCTGGTCCAAGAAACCATGCAGGTTCCTAACTGGATATACAACGTCCTGCCCTGAACCTTTTTGGATAGTGTGATGCTCCAAACTCCTGACACCATCATTAAGTATTTGGGATGGAATTTCTCTTGCCTAACCATAGCCCTTTGCTGTGCTGTGTTCTACTCCTGAGCTCATTAATCTAGTTCTGATTGATGGAGAGGAATAGACCCTGTTAGGATATAATTCATCTACACAAATGAAGATTAGGATTCACATACAAAATTCCCTTGTGCACAGGGGCAGTACCAGTGTACTATGGGCTGCAGGGCATACTATGTACTACAGGGGCTGTACTAAGTCCACTAAGGCTGTATCAGGAGCACAGGGTGCTGGCACAGACAATGAGAGCTCATCAGAATTTTGCCACCCCCAACAGGGTGACCTAAGGCTGCAAAATAACTTCTCTCCTGCCAGGTACTGAAGAACTGGAGGTGAGGGAATGGTTCAAACACCGAGAAGACCTGTTGTATATGAGAGAAGTGAATAAACAAACACAGCTGATCACAGACCATTTCAGGCCAGGACACCCCCTCCTTCTTAAAGGTACTCCAGCTCATCTGGGCAGCCACTGCAGCTGATGGGATTTCACATGACTCCCTTCTAGCAGTGGCAAAAGGCCAAAGCTGAAAGGCAGGGGGGACAGGATGCCTGTGGGGTAAATTGCCTAGATAAATAAAATGGTCTCCAGTGAAGAATAGAGAATTGGCTTGCAGTCCTGGGCAGAGCTCCCCCAGTTATGTAGTTTTCTATGTATTAGAAAAATATGTAGTTATTATGTGTATCGGGGTGATACATTTCTACTTTTATCAGTAGATATTGATAGAAGCTGAAACTTTCTCCTTAGGATTATGTTCTCTCAGTGTTGTGCAGCTGGAGGTAAGTCCTGCATCAGATCTGTTGCTAAAGCTGAAGAAAATGAGACCTCCCCAGACATGCTTGTGTTCAGTGTATTATAGTTGCTAACTCTGAAAAAGTGTGTAATTTGTCCTTAGCTCACTCCTACACGTCACTGGAACCTGAGACTGGGCACACAGTGGAGTTTTACCACACGGCACGAGTTGATGGGCTCTGGAAACGTTTTGAAAACGCTACTGAGATGACAGAGTACTTCGTGGGGCGGGAGGACTTCCTGCACATGCGGCACGTAGAGTTTGGTGAAAGAGACAAGAAGATGGACAAGGCTGGCGTCACAGCTGATGCTAACCCCCGGCCCATAGTGGTATGGCCAAGGCAGGAACAGAAAAATATGTGTCACTGTGATATTTAAACTATGCAAAACATATTGCCTGGGGCTTCAGTTCATTTCAGTGGGCATGGCTGAGGCAGAACTCCAGATGAGACATCCAAGCGTTGTTCGGCTGCTGTGTCTCACAGCTGCTTGCCTGACAGAGAGCTACAGTGTGACCAGTTGTCAGGAACTGCATTGAGCAGCTAGAATTAAACTAGGGAACTAAGGCTTGGAAATTGTGTGTCAGAGGAAAGGGAAAAAACAAAAGTTACTATGATTTTGGAACAAATTTTCACAAGATTCAAATTAGGAAAATGATTTTGTGTGCTGAGCCCAAACTAATACCATTTTAGGTTCCTGATGATTTGTTCCATCACTCTGATTTGTTACAGGCAGGTAATCTACCTCTTCCTCTTGTCAGGTCTGGTTTGCAGAACAGAAGGAGGAGGAAATCTGACATCTGGCAGTATGTATGGCTCAGACACTTCACCTGCCAAGACAGAGCCATGCAGTGGCCTGTCTTTGGACTAGCACCAAACATGCTGCCTTTTCCTCCCCTGTGTCAGGAAATGTAGGCAACTTTGCTTTTCTCCAAAATACCTTGCAGTTCCCTCAGGCAGGGATGCATCCCAAGCTAACTTGGAGCTTGGAAAGCATACTCTGCTTCACAAACAGGAAACTTCTGTATTTTGCTTCTGTAAGCAGCTTTGTGGTTGGGTTTTTTTAAGACATAGGCAAGAACAGTAGGACCATTGGCCAAGAGATGCAAGTCCGAGCAGAAAAGCACAATTTTTACCTTGGGTTTTTACCCAAATATGTAAATTTGCCGGTTTTGTGTTGTCGAAATTGCTTCTGTATCCTTTTTTCACTTTCCATTAGCAAATCAAGGAGTATTTCCATAGAAATCCAGAAAAGCCTGCTGATGAAGATATAGAGGAACGTATCTTTATGGTCATAGATGATATCATCCAGCTGACATATCACCTTGAGCTTCATGACACCATTGCCTCAAAGGTGGTTTTCTGCAGAGTAATAGGGAGGGAGAAAAGAGAAGATGAAATCTTCCTGAGCAGAGAAAACACTGTCAAATACCAGGTATGAATATCACAAGACACAAAGGTGAAATGTCAGTGAAAGAACTACAAGCGTGCCATATTCCATGCTGCCCCTCTATTCCACCTGTATACCTCCAGGCTGACAACACCAACAGCCCAGGAGATGCACTATCATACTGGGAGTGACTGGGAGTGCAGGACATAATGTGGCATGACAGGCCTGCTCTAGCCATGCCTCAAGTCATCTTCTCAGATCTGGTCATCAGGCAGACTCCACATCCCCTGGGATCCTGCAAAATGGAGATTCAGCAGCTGTTGGGCTCAGTTCTGCAGATTCATGGCAGGGAAGCTGAAATTTCCTCTGTTTTTCCCTCTTCAAGAAAAGTGAGAACAGAGCAGCAAAGACAGACACTTGTGTTCTGGTTCTGTTTCTGCCATGGACTTCTTGGGTCCTATCATTCCCTAAATCTCCCAAGTGTTTACCCTGCAGATGCAGAGCAAAATGCTGAGGCTTAATACATTGCAGATAGATAGTTAAATGGATAGCCTTAAATAAAATTTTAAAAATCTATTAAAATTT
>WAAG01076162.1:74991-113497 GCA_013390105.1 Tichodroma muraria | reverse complement strand
GTTTTGGGGGTTTTTTATTTGTTTCCCACTGGGGAGAATACACAGAACCCCATTGCTGGAATCCCATTTTTTTCATCTCTATTTCTATACATCCTATTCATCTCATTTCATTCCAACTATAAAACAGCAGCATCAGCAAAGCGCAAGATATGCCATCTGGCTCACACTACTGATGGATTCCAAATCAAAATGAAGTCTGATAAACCCATGCTGACCATAGTTTTGATGTTTCAATCATGGAAATTAAGTGTTGCTTTCTTGGCTGTAGCAGGATTGTGCTAGTTTCTGCCAGCAGAGTCCTGATCCTGTGCATGCAGAGAGTGCTGCTGTTTTTCACTGACTTATCTGCTTCCAGCCGTGGTCCTCAGAGAAACACAAGAACATGCTCCATCTGTATGACTTGCTGTGGGAGCTGAGAGCAGAACAGAAGGACCTGAAGCAACAAGTCCGGGACTCTGAAGCAGAGGTAACAGGGAGGTGTGCACAGTGCCAGAGCTGATCAGGTGTAGAAACAATTTCGGCTGACTGGTTGCCAAAGCCACCTCAGCATAAACTGTGATAAAAGTAAGACAAAGCTGGTCTCCATGCTGAATTATTATGCTTGCTACTCAGGCATTGTTCAATGAAGATGTAGCTGTAATATATTTATGGAGTAACACACTTTCCTGCTCCTGCTCTTCGTCTTCCTTCCCTGTGAGGAAACGTTTCAGAGAGCAAATGACAATACATGAATTGGGCATCTGGAAGCCTACCTGCCATTTGCCCAGGAATGAGGCCAAAAAGAAAGGATATTGTATGTAATGCTATATCTAGGTGCTAGGCATTGAGGAAACCCCATCCAAAATATTGAAGTGCCTTGTTGTATGAGCAGCTGTAGGGAAATACTTCATAAAACACTTTGCTTGTACTGCTAATCACACTGACCGGTGTAACAGATCCATGTTCTTCGTAATTATTTCATGATAAATATAAACATTCTGGTAGATAGAGGTGCAGCTATTGGATTTCTTTTAATGTTTTTTTGAGGAAAAGAAATCCCTGAAGGAGCTGCAGAGAGAATGCTCAACTATATCAGCCCAGAATATTTGTAATAATTAAGAACAACTTCGCAAAAATCACATTTTTCCCTCAAATATTTGAAGCTAGTTCCCTGTGACCTCATGAACTACCTTGCCAAATTTCTCAGTCTTGATGTATTAACAGACAAAATATTCCCATTGCTTGTGCTGCATATCCTATATAAGACAAAGAATAAGCCAAAGCTATCAGTGCAATTTCTAAAGTAGTGCCAAAACTGTGACTCCAGAAAAGCTTTCTTATCAGTTAATATCAGTAATTACATTTTAAAATTTCATACACAGTAGCAATCTAAAATTAAGACTACTATCAGCTTGATCTATCAGCAGGACATGGTCATATTTGCACAAATCTATATTTAATCTTATTCTTGTATGTAGCATCTGCTCTGTTAGCAGGTTAATTTTGTGGGAAAAGCTGAGGGGTCTTTCTTCTGATTTCTTGGAAGATGTTAAATATTTTGATGGTCCGTGAGGATGAAGAAGCCAATATTAAACTGTCAGTTTCAATGTACAGTGCTGCAAAGAGAGGACAACAGCATGAAGCCACGGTAGGTAAACTTCATTAATGTCAGCATTCAGTACATGTACTCAAAGAATTCCAGAGTCAGCTTTTTCTCTATCAGGAATTACCTCTGAAGAGTTTTTAGTATCATTAAAATATATTGGGACAAATCACAGTATGGTGTAAGTCAGCACAGTTTCAATTGCCTTCCCAGGGAAATATAACATGGTCATGCTATGGTCACCTTCTGACTTTCTGGAAAAATTTGCATCACTGAGAAAGATTACTGTGTCATTTTGTTGAGTTAATAAAGAAAATAATTACGAATGATTAGTTGATAATAGGGATTATGGGGGGAGTATTTTAAAAGAGCCATAAATATGCCTGTATATTTAGATAGATATATGTATTTTTATTTGTAATTAGCATGTGAGATCAAAGAACAAAATAGCTTCCAGGGTCAAATTTAGTCCTTATCTCAATCACAGATGATTTGGCTCTCCAGGGCTTCTTGACTCTCGTGAGGCAAAACATTTGGATTTGCTGCCTCTTCCTGCTCCACATTTTGATTCCCCTTGTGTTTTTCTTCTCATAAGACCGCATCTCAAACTTTTTGTTCCCCCTCAAAAATAAATTGGCTCCAGTTTGTGGTTTCCTTCATCTCAGCTCTGTGAATTGAGTTGTGCTTTTCTGTGCCGTTGCTCCTCACTTTCCTCTCTATTCCCTGACTTTGGGTTGCTTGTTCCCTCACAGGTGCTGGAAGAGGAGCAGAAGAGCTCCCAGAGTTCATTGGAGAAGGAGAGTCAGCACATCGGAGGGGAGGATGGATCCCTCACCCATCACACTGCAACCAATTCCATGTTGTAGAGACTGCAGGGACTGGGAAGGACTGCCTGAGCAGGGGAGGTTTACAAGTCAGCCCCCCAGGAACGTGGCACTGAAGCTGCTCTGTAAAATACCCTAGTCCATGTCCCACTGCAGTTTCCCGCTGATATCTCCCTTCTTGTTCTAGGGAAAAGCAGTTGGCACAATAGGAAAAAAAACATTCTCCTAAAGAGATGCTGCTCAGGAATCCTTCCCCAGCTGGGCACCTTGGGCATGACTGATTTCTTCATTCCTCTTCTGGAGCTGCCTGCAGTAAATCTTTCACTATCCTCAGATTTGCGAAGCTTTTAATGAATTTGCACCATTCTGCACCTTTTCCTTTTCTCTGTTTTGTTCTAAGGCCCATCTGCAATTACATCAATTGTCTCCTCATGAAACTCCATCCATCATGTTTGAGACTCGAGTTTGGATGGGACCTTAGCCCTAAGGTCTGCTTCAGAAGGGGAGACAAACCATACACAGTCTTTCAGGGCTTTTCTTTTCCAAATCTGCTCCATAGCTGCTGGCAGCAGGAGCAGGACTATTTGGGAATACTGATTCTTTTCCAACATAATATTTTAATGAATTCATAATTCAGTTTTGCATAAGCAAAGGTTTTGAACTGGTGAGTTCACAAATGTAACATTTCTTTGACCTCATCTAGAGCCCTATAATGACAAAACATTGCCCCATATAACATTGTGGTTATGAACTCATCAGTGTTAATACCAGAGAAGACACGAGAATAAATTAATTTAAAAATCCTTTTACAGGCATTAGGGACACAGCAGCTGCCAAACCATCAGCAAATGCATTACAGAATCAGAACATTACAGGGTTGGAATGACCCTTAACGATCATCTAGCCCCAAACCCCGTGGCCAGGGGATTTCCCTGTAGTCCTCCAAGGCCACCTGTCCTTGTTTCCACTTCCTGCAAGTTTCTTTCTCCTTTCTAAGAAAAAAAGTCATCTGTATTTTTTTTTCTCTGCTGTTCAGCAGCTCCATCCACGAAGGCCTCCTGGCATTATTGCCCGGCTTCCCTCGTCAGCATGCATCGCTCCGGAGCTTGAACGATATAGTCCTTAAAATTCAGCCTGCATTCTCGGGTCATTATCAAGGAGTAGCGTCAAATTAATTTGATTTTTCTCTGTTGATGGAGTAATTGATTTCAAAGACTGCGAGAAACGCACAAACGGCGCGACCGGACCTCAGCCGGGCGGCGAGAGGCGCGGAAGCTCCGCAGGAGTCCCGCTCCCACCGTGGCTGTGCCCGTGACACCCGTGAACAGCCTAATGGGACGCACCGGCCCCAGCCCAGGGGCACGACAGCCTCAACCGTCGGCGGGCCGCCAGCTACGAGGCCCGGCAAAGACCCCGACCGCGCTCACGGAAGCTCCGGAGCCGCCGCACAGCAGGACCAGCCCGACCCCCGCCCCTCAGGGCGGCCCCGCAAAATGGCGGCCCCCATGCAGAGCGCCGCCTCCTCATTGGCCGCGCCTGCGGGGCTCCGCCAAGAAGCTGCTCTGCGAGTGGCGGCCGCGCTGCAGTCGCCATGGCAACCACCCCGCCCTCGTTTCCTATTGGCCGAGCGCCGCGCGGAGCCCGGGCAACCGCCCGGCGCGGCGCGGGGTTGTTGTGAAGGGGCGGTTGTGGGGCGGGGGGGCCCCGGTCCGGTACCGCAGGGCCCCGCCGCCATCAGCGTCCGGGCGATCGCCCTCGGCCCGAGCAGCGCTCCCGTCCCGTGATGTTCATCAGCGGTGAGGCCTCGTACCCAGCCGTGCCGCCTCTCAGGAGGGTCTCGCCGTGACCGTGTTTGTGTGCCCGCAGAACGGCCGGGGTAGCCCCGGTGCACGGCCTGGCCGTAGGACGCGCTCGCGGAGCGGAGCCTCGCCGGGAGGAGGAAGGCGCTGCCCGCCCGAGAGGCGCCGCGCTGAGCCATGGCCGTGGCCGTCACCACGAAGACGGCATGGAAGCTGCGTGAGTGCCGGGCGGGGGAGCCGCCCCGGCTGGGAGCGGGGAGGGATAGGAGCCACCTCATCCCTGCCCTGGATATGGTGCCCCGGCCCTCTTTCTGCATTGCTGACTGGAATTTTTAACTCCTGGAAGTCCTGTTGGAAAACGTAGCGGCACGATGAATAGCATGGCCTTGTCAGTGCTATTTTCAAAGACTCACGGTCTTGATTTTTTCTGGATAGTTGCTGCAGCGCTTGGCTAAGTGCCTGTCTAACCCCACATGACTCTACCGTAGTACAAGAACAACCGAGGCAGTGAGGGAAGGGGCACCTGCCAAGAGGTAACCCTGGATGTACAGAGAGACTGGGGAATGAGAGGCTGGAGAGCAGCCCCGCAAAAAAAGGTGTGGGCTTCCTGGTCGATGTCAAGTTGAAAGTGAGTCACCAGTGTACCCTCGTAGCCCAAAGGGCCAGCTGTGCCCTCGAGTGCATCGAGGAAGGTGATGGTCCCGCTCTGCTCTGTGCTGGTGCAGCCTCACCTTGAGTCCTAGGGGCAGGTTTGGGCACCACAGTTTAAGAAGGATATAAAGCTTTTTGAGAGCATCCAAAGAAGGGCTGTGAATATGGTGAAGGATCTAGAGGGGAAGCCATGCAAAGGAGTGATTGAGGTCTCTTGGCTTGTGGAGGGACACTGAGGACAGAGCTTATCGTGAGCTGCAGCTTCTTCATGAGTGCGTTGGAGGGACAGCTCCGATCTCTGCTGTCTGTGACCAGTGAAAGGACCTGAGCGAGTGTCTGGAGCTGTGCCAAGGACGTTTAGGTTGAATATTAGGAAAAGGTTCTTCACCTTCACAGGAGCAGGCTCCCCAGGGGGTAGTTACAGCACCAAGCCTGTGTTTGAACAATGCTCTCTGGCAAAGATGGGGTTGTCCTGTGTAGGACAAGCAGGAGTAGAACTTAGTGATACTTGTGGGTCCCTTCCAACTCAGCGTATCCTGTCATTCAATGGAAACTGCTCTTGAGAGCCAGATTATGATGGGGCATCCCCTTCAATATCAGGGAGAAGGCCCCAAACTTAGCCTCTGTGGGGTTGTCCTTCATTGGTGCTCACTTGTTACAGAAGGTTTCACTGAGCGCTCTGCTGCAGGAGGAGTGAGGTGATCTTTGTAGGCTCTGTGTGTCCCACCCTCTTGAAATTGCTTTGCAAGAGACAGTAAGAATCTGCTGTTTTCATGTCCAGTATTCTTCCTCTGGAGGAGCAGTAGACAGTTGCTGACTATCAACTTCTAGCTGGTCACTGGTGAGTTATTTCATAGGGGCTGTTGAGGAATGCTTAGAAGCAATAAGATGTGATCAGTTGCTTTAGTCAGTGAGGTGAGTGGGCTCTGGAAACTGGCTGTCAGAAATAACATCCTTGAGTGGTAACTCCTGAAGTCATCTGAGATTACTGACCTAGGAATTTTATATCTTTTTGAGCAGAAAGCCAGTTTGCTATGTTATCTTCCCATCCCTGAAACTCCAGTTGCAGGAAAAGCTGGAAGTCTATCCATCTCCATTCTCTCTAGGTGGGCAGAGGTTCTTGATCTTCATTTTTGCTATGCTCTGCCCTATCTTAGCATCGTCTTTAGAGGGAAAAGCATTCCAGGTGTTAGGGGTGTTTCAGCAATGCTAGTTAGGAGTTGAGTGTTACTGGGCTGGTGGGTGGTAGCTGGTGACAAGAACTTCATGAAATAAAAAATTTGTGGGTTTAAGGGACTTGTGGGAGAGCAAATGAACCTCTCTGCCCAAGCCAGACATCAGTTTATCACCTAGCTTTTAGGAGCAGAGGGTTGGATGCTTCCTCAATGACTTTTAAACTTACAATATATTATTAAGAAGGAAATCAAGAGCGGAAGAAGTGGAGCTGCTGACACACTTGTTTCAGCAGCAATGCTCAGCATCTGTCCTTGCAATTTTAATTAGTGAGTTGGTCTAGTAATGCTAATTGTACTTTTTGTTACTTTCTAGTCTGTGGCTTTGTTTTAGAATTTTTATGTGTAAGTTTGGTCTTTCAACACAATGCAGGTGTATTTCCAGATTTGCCTTTCACATGTAATTTATGGTCCAGTTACCTTTGTAATTTGAAAGGTGTTTTTCCAGCCCAAGTGAAAGTTGCACAGTTTTGCTTTCAAAAAAGCACTCTTGAGAGTTTGAGATCAAAGTACCTGTAATTATTATTGCAGCCATCTAAAATCCTTTTGGATTAGTGTTGCATGTAAAATTATCAAATTGCTCCTGCCAGCCAAACAATCTGAATGAAAGCTGAATTGATGCTACCTAGCCTTTTTACAGACTCATAACTATTTTTACAGTTCATAGCTATTAGGCCTGTAAATCCTGTGACCATTCAAAGAAGAGAGTGGTAAGATGAAGATATTGGTAAATGCATCTGCCAAAAGCCCCTGGCAAAATTTTGAGTGAATTTAAAATTCCACTGTGGGATGTCTAAGCGAAGATGCTCATTCAGCTTCTTTTTTGCCCCAAATTGGTTTCTTTATGATAAGGTTTCCATAGAGGTCTGTTGTTGCAGTGTCAGAGCGTCCCCTCAGCTCCCAGTTTTTTGACAGTCATTTAGCATCAATCAGATTTGTTATTTGCGGCCCATTTGGGTGGATGTTCATTCACCCTCCTTTGTCACAGCTGCATGCCCTGCAGTGCTCAGTTTTGCCGATGTTACCTAGTGGGGATATAGCAAAGCCTCTGCCAAAGCTCCAGGAAGGGAGCTCCACCTCTCCTCACTGCTGAGTCTGGCTTTTTTTCTGAGTAAGGTAACAAACAGTACTGCTGCTCTCTGCCAGTTCCTCTTGGGTTGGACTGTCTGCTGCTGCTCTCTAGAACAGGATTAGAGGGCCTTTCACTAGATGACTCTGGCTGCTGTGCATGATTGCAGGTAAAGCGCCTTCTGTGATCAGGTTGCTGCACTTGAGCAAATCTTCAAAAGCTCCTGAGTTGCTGCAAATGAGAGAAGATGCTTTTTGTAAGACTTTGTGAGGACTGAAGTCATGAAACTTTGGTCAGCAAATGTTTTAAGTGCAGCAGGCAGAGCCAAGAAGGACTGTTCAAAGCAAGATAATAGTGTGACTTCTTATCTGAACAGTGGGCTGCTGCAGCTTGTCCAGTGGAAACTGAGAAGTGTTTCTGGAGAAAGAATATTTTTTTTAGACCTTTTGGAGGGATGGGATGAAAATTTTTGTAACTAATCTGTAGTAAGTGTTTGCTTTGTTTTGTGCAGAAGAAATCATGGCCCACAGCAGCAATGTATCCTCAGTAGTCCTGGGAAAAGGTTCAGGCCGGATGCTGGCCACTGGAGGAGATGACTGTCGGGTCAACATATGGTCAGTTAGCAAGCCCAACTGCATCATGGTAAGAAGAGGCCTCTTTTCAGCTTTTGGGGGATGGGAATATTAATTCTGAGGTTTGAAGGGTAGAGAATGAGGGGAAAGATTGTTGGAGTGGAGCCTGTGGGACTTCTGAATAGAGTTTGCCAACACAAAGCTGTGTAACCAGATTCTAGCTAAAGATAGGGACAGAATTGGGTGCCTGGTGAGACCACTGCTCTAGAGACATTGTCGGAATGCTTGAGCTGGACCAGGGCTTATTCAGATAATAAATATAGTGCTTTATTATATTACCAGTCTACAAATAATTAAAGGAAGAGGTTTATACAAGAACAGCCAGTTTTATAGTGCAGGCTACAGGGTCCAGTTTTATACCCTGGGGTTTGCAGTCACAGCAGGAGATATCCCCAGCAGGATGCATTCCCACCTGTGCCACAATCCCTAACTGTCAGCATAAAGGTTGCCATGATAGTTTGCTGTAGGCAGAGGAGTAACTCTGGGTGCAGCATGTTAGCAAGGGTAGGGTTACCCCAGCAGTGATCACTAAAGTGATCACTAAAGGACACCATAAATATATATTTAACAGATCTCTATCCTGCATTGCTTTGAGTGGGTGTTATATAGAACCAACTGTAGCACATCTCTTGTCATTTGTTTAATTAACAACACAATAATGTTGTGGTATTGAAGGCGTTGCTCTGGCCAGTGTGAGCCTTGTGAGAAAGAAATCAGGAAAGTCAGGTCAAAAAGGCTAAAAGGAGAATTTGTCCTCTTTATTTTTCCGTTCATTAGGTGTATGAAGGGTCGCCTTTGGCAGGGCTGTGCTTTTTGCCTAGTGTAGTTAAGCAGTGTCTTTTCAGGCCCTTGGTGGTGCCATGGCTCCAGTTTGGAACTGGACTTACTAGAAAAGAAGTTTGAAGGACTAACTCTGTGCCTTTTAGTGGTAGCAGAGCTGCACCTCTCTTGCACTTCCTGGGAACCACAGATGCTGAGAGCTGCTGTTTCTGAGAGGCGTGGACTGACTGAAGCTGCTTGTGCCATTTTTGTATATCAAAAGAATCTTGATTTTTGGGGTTGTCCTGAAATTCAATTTTAGTGTTTATATTATAATGATTATGGATGTTTGTGTTGTGAATGAGGAAGAAGAGGAACTTTTCAAATAACATTGCGACTTAGTTTAAGTGTGAGCTCTAGTTCTCAGTAAGTAATGGCTGTTGCAACTGTGGATTTTGTAGAGGATTTCAACTGCACATGGATTCCTAAGAAAGCTCCATCAGAACAGGCAGCTTCCAACTGGCATTCCCAGCCTCTGTACATGTGTGGGAGGCACAGAGCTACTGTAGCTATTTAAAAAGACATTTGAGGATGGACTAAAGCAGAGAATACTGCTTATTTTGCGCTCAGGAAGTCTGCAATGGTGCAATTTGTTTTCTAGAGATAGTTTTAAATATTCTTGTGTTTTCCTAAAATATAGGCCTTTTCAAAATGCTGATGTGCTCAAGGATGAAAGGAACTTCATGCATGTGAATTACTGCCTTATGCCTCAAGTCAGTACTTCAGTGTTAGCACCATGCTATCACTGTGACATCCATTGCTGGCAGCAACCTATGGCTCAGTGCTTGTGTGAAGGTTTCAAAGTAGCCCTGCTTTTGCTCTTGCTTTGATTTTGTAACTGGTTCATGACACTTAAGTGACCCATTTAGAGCAAACATGGTGCCATTGTGCTACCACAGCATAATTTTTATGATGTAAGAATGTGTCAGCCTTGTCTGAGCATCCGCACCTAATGTTTAACTACCTGTGTCTCTGTTGATGCATCCTTTAAAACTTAGTCAGTGTGCCCCAGAAAATGGGATAATGTGGGAAGACAGGTGTGCTGTGCTGGGTGAAGTGATGGGTTTTAGAGTGCTCTGCCATCCTGGTGGCTGCTGAGGAAAAAGCACTGTGGCACAGCCAGGTGGTCCCAGCTCATGGCTAAAGAGTTGCTCCTCGAGTATGAGCAGTGCCATGGTTCATACGGGGCTGTGTCAGCAGCTGTTGTCTGAGACTGATGGTTTTCTTTGCAGAGCTTGACAGGCCACACAACCCCCATCGAGAGCCTGCAAGTCAACCCAAATGAGAAGCTCATAGTTGCAGGGTCCCGGTCAGGGTCCATTCGAGTTTGGGACCTGGAAGCTGCCAAAGGTATGTGCCTGTGAGTTTTTGCTTCTGTTCATGCACACTTTTTGGGGAATCCTTAAGTTAAATGTCTATACTGACCCAGAAGGTTCCTGATTTAAGAAGGAACAGGAGCCTGGCATTGCTTTCATGTTCATCTGCATCTCTTTTTTGCCCTTCTACTGAGGCTATAGAGCTGTGTATTCATGCTTGAGCAGAAATTTGGGGACACTGATCTGAGGAACTAGTTTCAAAGGTTTTGACCTGAGTGTGTCAAAATCTATGTTCCAGATCATTTTCCATGCATGTATAGATAACTAGGCATATAGAATTTGTATTCAGAGTCTCAGCTTAGAATTGTCAACCATAATAAAAAAGATCCCAAAGCAGATTGGAAGTTTTAGGTGTATTAGGTTCTGCATAAATGCAGGAATCATCTGCTTGTTGACTTCCTATTCTGAGGTTCTAACTTTTCTTTTTTCCTCAAGCAATTTTTCTGCTCTCCTGCTCTTGCATAGCCACATAAATAGAAAAAGACCTAATTTTTAATAAACTGTAAAAGTTATGAACTCATCAAGCTCTGATCCTTTAAAGGCCACTGTTGAGTCATGCTTTATTTATTGCATTTTCCTCAAATCCTAGAATGAGTTTGCAAAGGTATTATAAATCACTTGAGTGCATTCCAGCAGGAATACCAGAAAATGACTGATTTCTTATAGGTTACTACTTGTTCATAGAAGGAATGTGTAATGAAAATAGACTTACACTGGCTGAGCTAAGGAGGCAAACCACAGGCAGCATCAATAATGAAAAGCACTTTTATCATTCAGACAGTTAGAATCAGTTCAGTTATGGAATAGTTTGCTCTGCCTGTGGGGAGTAGCTGATCTGGCTGCATTTGTTAGAAGACCTATGAGCCAGTGTCTGTGCAAATGACCACTCCAGCTCTGGCTCAAGAGCTAATTTCTGCCAGGGGAATCATCAGCTTGTTCCAGATGATGAATGAGGGAGAGGGATTGCCCTTGTTATTATCTGAGCAATTTTTCTTAGAGTTGAGTTCTGCATTTGTCACTGCTTGCTGAGATATGATGTACCAGTTCTACTGGTCCTTTCTGGTTTCCAGAATTACAGGGGGTGTTACTTGATGACTTGCTGAAACACTGATAGTTTCTTTGTCTCCTGCTTCCTAAGCATCCATTTCCTGTCTTTATGATGATTCTTACAACTGAAGGAGCCCGTGGTGAATATTAGAACCTGAGAGGTGGTACCTGGATGGGGTGCAGGGTCCTGGGGAAGGGTCTGTTTGATAACTCCAAGGTGAATGCTGCAGGCAGTCAAGACCGTTTCACTTCACTTCCTGGCTAAAACTGTTCCTCCTCCAGCCCATTTTGCTATCTGTGTAAACAAATGGAAAAGTGCACTGCCTGCCAGCTGCCTCATTTTCAGGATGGAGATCTTTGGAGTTCTGTGTGTAGTTTCCATACCTAAGGACAGGACTGTTAAGTTCATTGATCATGGGCTTTCTATTTCTGTTTCTTTGCATTGCCAGGGTAAAGTCAGAGGCATTTCCACTTAATAATGTATATTTCCATAAATTAATGGTTGGGACAGTATGGCTACACTTCCACGTGGTGTCTGGTGGAAATGAACTATTAAATATTTTTCCCCTATTCCTTCTCTCTCCCCTCCCTCTCCTTTTCCCAGTTCTTCGTACCCTACCAGGTCACAAAGCAAATATCTGCAGCCTTCATTTCCATCCTTTTGGAAGCTTTGTGGCATCTGGCTCTTTGGACACCAACATTAAGGTAAAACCCAGCTTCCACTAGAGTTTTCCCTCTTTACATGCAGCGTCTTTGTTTTGAAGAGTGCCAGAATGTGTTTTGTGTCAAGCTGTTGGTGGATGCTGCACATCAACATTTCCATGTGTGGGCAGGTGTGTTTGTGAGTGCTTGTGAAATCGGTGCATGTATTTTCACAGCCAGCTCATGGATGTGACTCCTCAGGTGTGGAATGTGGCTCTGAGTAAGGTGCCAGCCAAGACCTGGTGTCAGCAAGCACAGATGTCCTGGTTGCTGTGAATTGTATCTGCTTCCTCAGGCTGGTGTTTGGCTGTCAGAACTGAGCTGCTGTAATAAGAGATACCTTCCAGGAGTGATTCTCACTTGGAGAGTTAGAAAATACCCCTAAGGCCTGCAGGGGTTCAGCAGCCTGTTCATTCTGCAGTATCTGTTAGCTTGGTGACACAGAGATCCCTTGTTCTGGCAAGACCCTTGAGCTCCCAACATACTGCTCTAAACATGTAATTTGTTTGCTTTTCTTCCTTGTAGCTCTGGGATGTAAGAAGAAAAGGCTGTATCTTCACATTCAAGGTAAAATGTTTTGTTAGGTTTCAGGCAAAGAGGGGAGAAATATTTCTTTTGAGGACTTGTGAGCAAGCCTAAATGTGATTATGTACAATGAACTTCCTGGTTTTACAGCATGAAAATAAGATCTGCACGATTGGTGAAGTGGCCTGGCAAACCTCAGCTGGCCTCTGTGAGCTGTATGGGAATGTGAAATGGATATTATGGGATATCAACGGGTATCATGTGCTGTAGTGTGGATGACTTCATTGGGAGATGGAGAGCATCCATGAGGGTTTCTTTATATTGTTAATGGTATTACCACTGCACTGAAATGGTTCTGTTCTTGGGACTTTTTTTCTACCTGAAGAACTTGTCTGTATATTAATTTTGTGTAGAAACCAGAGGCTAAGTGTCGCAGCACTTCTATCTGACCATATGTAAATCTGTAATTTAGAACTGATTCTTATTAGTGAAGCCAGATCTGTATTTACTGTACTTAAACTGATGTCATAAATGACTAGGTGAGAGAGATTACACACGTTTAGTGTGGCTGGATGTAGTGTCCTGAGTACAGTGTTCTGCAAGCTGTGAGCTCTGTAAAACACTTAATTGGTTTTGGTTTATTATATTGTATAGGATTGAAAGACAAAAGCCAGAATACTGTTTGTTTTCCTCATTTCAGGGTCACACAGAAGCAGTTCGGTGTCTCCGCTTTAGCCCTGATGGGAAATGGGTGGCCTCTGCTGCTGATGATCACACTGTAAAGGTAATTTGTTGTGACACCCTCCTTATGTGCTTGTGGCCCATAAGGGAATGCTGGGATTGTTTTCTTACCAGGCATTACCAGCACTCACTCATCAATACCCTTAGTTCATTTGGCAGCTGCCTGAGCTGAACCCCGTGGCTTTGCGGTTTTCTTAGGGGATCGTGTCTGATGGCCCACAACACCCGTGAAGAGCTGCATGGGTTGAAGTACCCTTATCCAGCAGACACATTGGGAGAGACTATGCACAGAAAAACCAATGTTTGGATGGTAGTAGAGTTGTGATACCTGAATGTTGGCCTCAGTAAACCTTGTAGAATGAGTTGTCCACGGCACATTACTCCACCAGATTAATTTTGGGCTCTGTGTTATACACATTATGTGTGATTATCAGTCTGAAAATTGCTATCAGGACTGAGCAGAGGAAAAGGAGTTCTGGAAAGTATTAATTGAAGTAGTGACTTCAGTTGTTTCACATGGAGTATGGAGGAATGGGGGTGAAGGACTGATTTTATTTTCAGTTTCTCATGAAATTAACTGATCAGTTATTTCACTGCATTTTCAAGTGGAGACTAGAGCACAGGAAGAAGGAATTGCTAGGGGATTCAGAGCTTTTTGATTTTTGTTTGTTCACTTTTGAGATACCGTCTGTGGGGACAGATGGAACTGCTATATTTTGTCTCAGTCTCTAAATATAAAACAGAAGCTTCTAGGGGACAAATTACATGGAAAATAAAAGATAAAGCAAAAAAAACCCCAAACAAAGCCTTAAATGATTTGGATGGTACTTTTTCCCTGATTATTGCCTTCTTTGACAGAGTTTGGTCTGTTCTTGGAGGGGGACAATGTTAGAAGGTTGCCAGTACAAGGAAATCCCAAGTGTATTGGAAATTTCTAACATTAAATCTCTTCAAGAGTATCTGTTCTTTCCTCCTTTCAGCTGTGGGATCTGACTGCTGGGAAGTTAATGTTTGAGTTTACAGGACACACCGGCCCAGTAAACGTTGTTGAATTCCATCCCAATGAATACCTTTTGGCTTCTGGCAGCTCTGACAGGTACATAAGGGGAGGGAGAAAGAAGGGAAATGTGTATGTCTATTCCATTTCCTGATGCCTTTCCTCATAGGAACATGACATAGAGGAATGTCACACAACTCAAACCTGCCATTGCCAGAGCCAGAGTCTAGACAGCAGGATATGGCATCTGTGATGGGCAGAACATGGAGATCTTCCCTTCTCATCCAAAATTGATGGCACCTTCTGCCACACTAGAAACCCGTGCCTAGCCCCAGGCCTCTCACTAATCCAGCTGACGTCCTATGCGAACAGCAGACAGCTCTGCTCAGCTGGCAGCTCTTAGCTCTGGGTCAGCTCTAAATGCCTGTCTGTGTCTAGAGCCTCTAAGTATCTCTGTCTGGATTCATGGATCTTAGCTAGACCAGCCTTCTGTGTAGGATCACTGTATGTGCACTACAGCAGAAGTCATTCTAACTGGTAGTGTTTTGTTTAAAATCTGGATCCTACTGTGATTTCTAGACCGATGAGCAATGAATTTTGTTGTGTTGCGTGTGCAGGACTGTTCGGTTCTGGGACTTGGAGAAGTTTCAAGTTGTGAGCTGTATTGAAGAGGAGGCTACTCCTGTCAGGTACATTAAATTCCTACTGAAATGTGCTAGGCAAAGTCTAAAGGTGGGATAAAGAGGGGGTTCCTCAGAGAAAGACTTTCCTAGGGAGAAGTTTGGGCTGCTGGAGGTATTGCACAGGCCCACCAGGTTTGCACCTGCTGAACACCACATTGCAAGTTTCATTGTTAGAAACAGAACTGAAGATGGTCAGTGTAGTCAGAGATCCGCAAGGACCGAGCAAGGTGGGCGTGCTGTGCGTGATTGTGCTCCTGCCTTCCTCCCAGGTGTGTGCTCTTCAACCCGGATGGCTGCTGCTTGTACAGCGGCTTCCAGGATTCGCTGCGTGTGTACGGCTGGGAGCCAGAGCGCTGTTTTGATGTGGTCTTGGTGAACTGGGGAAAAGTAGCTGACTTGTCTATCAGCAACAACCAGCTGGTAAGCCACTGCTCCTGAGGCGGAGGTAGGCAGCTGTGAAACACAAGATAAAATCCTGCTGCCTCCTTGCAGGCCTTCAGACCTGTAAGCTTGTGTCAGGGCTTGAAGCATGCCCAAAGGCTGTGTGCCTTGTGCTCCACTTTGTGTCTCTGGATTCTGGAGGAAAGAACTGGAGCTTAGTTTGACCAGTATTTAGAAGCTGTGCTTGGCAGAAGTTTTATCCGAGGCTTTCATAAATTGCTGGCAACTTCAGGTTGAAAAATCTGCAGCACTGAACTGATCGGTCCTCAAGCACAGTTTGCTCAGGGTCACTCCATCATGCCTGTTCTCAAAAGGGCTGGTGTGCATCCCACTCCTTGGTAAATTATCTTGATCTTTTGCTTCTGCAGATAGGAGTTTCATTTGCACAAAGCACAGTCTCTTCCTTCGTTGTGGATCTCAGCAGAGTCCCAAAGTCAGATTCTATTCCTCACGGGTTGATCAGGGACGACCAGCCTCTTGTGCCACCTACCCCCACAGGGTCCTCCCTTCGCCGCATCTATGACAGGCCCTCAACGAGCTGCAGCAAGCCACAGAGGTGAGGGAGTCTGCTGGCTTGTTGAGTTTCAAGATTTTAAGGAAATTTCCTAGGCACTCAGAGCTCTCTCTCTCTCAAGCTCTCTCTCTGACAGTATGGCTTCCCCTGACAACAACTTTTTCCACAGCAGAGTGAAGCACAACTCGGAGAGTGAGAGGCACAGTCCTAGCAGTGAAGATGACCGGGATGAGAAGGAATCAAAGGCTGAGATCCAGAACCAGGAGGATTACAAAGAGATCTTCCAGCCCAAGAATGCGATCTGTCAGTACCAGGGTTTATGGTGCTTTGGAGTAGTGTTTGGGTTTGAGATCAGGGTGCTAAACTGATTTGATAGAGCTGACCTTTGGCTTATTATATCAGAGACTTAACTAACTGGAGAGTTTAGAAAGCTTTGCTTTTATATTCTGTGCTTGTACACTGATGCACACATCCTGTTGGTGAGTGGCTTAAAGGTGGCACCTTTACGACGTAATGTCTGTTTGAAGCCTGGCTCAGAATCCAGAGCTTCATTGTAAATATGCTGCCTTCCTATTCTGATTAGAGTGTTAAGGGAATTTTAGTAGCTTAGAATTTTGATAATGTATAATCAAGATCAGCAGTCTTCATTAAAGAAGGAAAGGTGCAATGTCTGTACCTCACTTTTATGCAGCTGATAAAAATTAGATACTCTTTCTGAGGAATTCATAGCAATTATTTTTATTTACTTATCCACCTTCTATTATTGATTTATATTTTTCCTAATATCATTTGTTGTGAGAGTGCCTTGTCTCACACTTCACACTTCTACAGCACCAGTGAACCACAGGGGTCAGTTTTGTCCCTCCTATCCATGAAGGCTGAAAGCTTTTAGCTAAACTCAACAATAGTGTCAAGGTCCAAAGGAGATAACTCTGCTGTTGTATCACTGATTACCCTCATGTGTGGAGTTGTTGGAGATTTCTCTGCTCCAAGGTTGACTTAACATGTATCTGTAGCCTTGGATGCTCCTTCATTTGTTTATTATTTAAATCTTTTTCTGTAGGCCGAACTCCTCCTCGAAATGAGCCCTTTCCTGCCCCTCCTGAGGATGGTGAGTGTGGAAATGACCCCTTGGTGGGGATGGGGTTAATGACCCTCAAAGAGGGAGAGCTGCCTGCAGGCAGAAATTACTCCTTGCAGTGTAGCTGAGCAGAACCTTTGCTCTCAACTCTTGAAAGTAACAATCAGTTTCTGCTTTCCCACTTCTCTCGCTCCTGGTAGAGCCTGGAACTGCAAAGGAAGCAGTGAAGCCCAGCCAAGCTGTGGATGTCCAGACCTCGCTGCCAAAGCAAGAGCTCGTACGTACTGTGTGAGCTGTGAATCGCTGTTCCTGCTCCCTCTGTGAACCATGTGCAGAGCTGGAGAATTTGTGATTTCTGCTCAGGCTGATTCCTTCACTGAAGGGCTGTAAAAGTGCAGCTCCAGGCTTCGTGCTGTCAAGTGTCTTGCCTTAGCAGTGGAACCAAGGCCAAGCCTCCGACAGGCTCTGTTGTTTTAGTTTGCTACTTGTGCTTGCAGTGGTGCTTCTCCTTGCCTCTCAAAATTGGGGCATTTCAGAGAACCAAGTGCCAGGTTTCTACGAATGCTTGAACAGAGGCTGTTTTGTTGCCAAAAGTGCAAGCAGCTGATGGGCCAGTATTCATTTTACTGGCTTCTTTAGAATTCTCTCTTAGCCTTCAGGCTGGCCACAGCCCATTGCCCTAATTTCAGGTAGCATTAGCAACACTTGGCACTTCTGCTGGGGCATCTTCATGTTTTTTACAAACCTTAATTACATTGTGGTGTGTACCTGAGAGATCCTTTATTGCCTCTTAAATTATGCTAGCAAACTGGAGACTGCTTCTGTGTTAGGATCGTGCTGTGAGAAGAAAGCAGGTCAGAAATAAAAGTCATCAGACTTGGGCCAGACTATTCCTGATAGAGCTTTTATCCCAATTTCTCCTGCAGCCTGATCCAGTCCAGAGGCCACCGATTGCCTCCTCAACTTCTTTGACCAGAACAGAGCCCTCAGTGATTCCTGCAGCCAGGAATGAACCCATTGGCCTGAAGGCTTCTGACTTTCTCCCAGTAAGTGTCTCTGGACAATGTTTTCCAGCCAATGTCTGTGTTGGGTGGCATCAGAAAGGGGGTGCCCCATTGTGATAGGTATGAATATAGCAGAGTTGAGCCCTGCTCACGAAGAACCTGTTACCAAAGCAGAAAGCAAGGGGTGAGACTGTCACTGAACTGTTCCTTGTACCAGACAATGGTTCCTTTAAAAAATTGGTGTCTGACATTACATGTACATAATAATTTCACAGGAATCTCTGCCTCTTGCATCTTGGAGGCTTCTTGGTCTCTCTTGGGGTATTCCCTTGTCCTAAAAAGGGGGAAAGACCATAGCATCCTGATGATTCCAAACTCTAAATGTGAGCAAAGGTAGTAGTGGTTCTAGCATGGTCTGGGCAGGAAGCAAATTGAGAATCTAATGAATTACATAAGATTTATGCTTTGTAATAAAATTTGCAGTTCCCAGACGAGTGTTTCACATAAAAATATTGGGTTTGTGTGAAAACATTTCTTCATTAAAACATATTGGTTTTGAAAACTTACTTTAAATTCACCTTTTGAGGGTCTTTCCAAAGCTTAAAATGTTTGTGATTGATGTAGTAGAAAAAGCAGGAAATAAGCAACTGAAATGAGAACAAATTGAGCATTTCCATTTCAAAAGGTTTTTACAACCATCTGCAAGGAAGTCAGTATTCACTGACATTCTCTGCACCGAAACTGGCTCTCACCTAGGCCAGAGAATGCTCCCACCCTTCTGTGCCATCCTGCTCTGTTACTGGTGTCTGTACTTCCAGGCTGTGAAAAACCAAAGCCAGACAGAGCTGGTGGATGAAGAAGCCATGTCCCAGATCAGGAAAGGCCACGAGACCATGTGTGTGGTGCTCACCAGCCGCCACAAGAACCTGGATGCCGTGCGGGCTGTGTGGAGCACCAGTGACATCAAGGCAAGCATGTGGAGATACCTGAGGCTCATGAGGGGAGCAGCTGAGCAGCTCTCTTTGCTTCTCTGGGGCTGATTCTGCCTCATACAAAACACAGGGTCTCACAGCTTTTGTCCCCAGGGGTGCACCACAGAGTGCTGCAGCTGCATGGTCACAAAGAAACATGGAGAAAACTTTCCCATGAGAGAATTCTCTTCCCTAGCCAACTTCATGTTTACCTTGTTTTGGAAAAGCAGCACTAGATACTAATTTGCATTAGCCTAACCAGTTTGACCTCTGCAATAGATGACTTTTTCTTCCCTTCTCTCTCAGAACTCTCTGGACTCTGCAGTGGCAATCAATGATCTGTCTGTTGTCGTGGATCTCTTGAATATTGTCAACCAAAAAGCGTGAGTCCTGAGTGGGGTCAGCCTCTGGGATGCACAAGAGCCACCTGGCTGGGAGTTGGGAGCTCTGCCTTGTGCCTGCCCCGTGTCCATTGGGCCACGCCAGCCTGAAATTCGTGTGCTTGCAGTCACATCTTCAAGCCCAGTAACTGCAGAGTTATTTGGGGCCAAGGAAAATCAAAGTTTTGGGGCTTCATAAAGTGATTCTGCTGAGTCAAAGAAATTTGTCCGAACCTGCCACTTTCTCTCACGAGGGGGAGTCAGTGAACTTGCTCTGTGAACTTGAGTGTCTGTCTGGGCATTTGCCAGGGAATCTTATTTGTGTTGGCTCAGCTTCGTAAAGCCTCAGTCTCCAGTCTCAGGATGTGTCCTTTTCAGGTCTCTCTGGAAGCTGGATTTGTGCACTATAGTCCTGCCGCAGATAGAAAAACTACTCCAAAGTAAATATGAAAGGTGAGGCCTCGAGAACTTGGTGTGCTTGAGGGACAGGGTATAGGTAGTGATAGGGGAGCTGTGCTGGGTATTGTGTACGTGAAGGAATATCCTGAGAAGTCACTGCAGATACAGTATCATGCTGATGTGATGCCTGAAAAAGAATGATGGAGTTGCCAGGTGTGTGTGGGAAAAGATGCAGAAAGTATGCATGGGCAGGAAGAGCAGGATAGTGGGATTTGTCGTAGGTGTGTTGACTTGAAGACAGCTCTGGCAGCCAGGAGGGGGCATGTAAAACAAATGGGCTTTGCACACTGCTGGGAGTGAAGCTGTCAGCTTGGGACAAGGGGAGTGAAGTCCTGGGACTCATCTTTAGGGGGAAAAAATTGCAGCCTCTCTTAAGATGGAGTTTCTGCTCTTCCTTTCTTCTGGGAGAGAGGTTCCTGCCAGGTTCCCTTGGCAGGACACCTCTGCCCTTGAGCAGAGAGGTCCCACTTGGTTGGGGTATGTGCCAAGATCTTTGGAACAGGCTTGCTTTGTGAAAGCTTTGGAACTCAAATGTGTTGTTGGTACTTGGCTGTTGCTCTCCTTCCCTGGTTACAGGTGGTGGAGTGGAGTTGTTTGAGGGCTGTGTGCTGGAGGGACAGGAATGAAATTCAAGTGGGACCCGATTCTCTGTTTTTCAGTTACGTGCAGACTGGCTGCACATCCCTGAAACTCATTCTCCAGAGATTCCTGCCACTCATCACAGATATCCTCGCTGCTCCACCTTCTGTTGGAGTGGACATCAGCAGAGAGGAAAGGTGAGGCACGTGCTTCCACTTGCTCCCTCCTGGGACCAGTCTTTCTCTTGGGTGAGCTTTGTCCTTGCCATCAGGGCTTTGATACCAGCTTGGACATACCTACCCTTTGTCTGCAAACACCAATCCCTCCTGCTCAGAGGAAAAGGCCAAAGACTGCTTTTCCCTTTGCCTCTGTGCATTGAGTCATACCTAAACAAAGTACTGGAGGTAAAACCACCCTGTGGCTTTCACTTCTGCCTCACAAGAAACATGATTTGGTAGCCAGGTCCTGGATTTTGAGTTCATTCACAGGATAGCTCCTCTCTGGGAATTGGCTTTCAGAAAACAGCACCTCCTTTTTCCCTGGACTGTACTGCCAAAGGGGGAAGAGGGGTGAAAGAGCCCTTATGTGGATGCCATTCTCCTGTATCATCAGGACGTGGGCTGAATGCCTGGTATTTTTGCAGAGCTGTGCTCATATTTCAGCCTCTTCCAGGCCATTTTCAGGGCTTTTCTCTCCTGCTTGAGTAGCCACTCTGGCACTGCAGGAACAGCCACACCTCAGGCAACTAAGGATTCATGCTGTCTGCTGTCATTTTTTTTTCCAGGCTTCACAAATGCAAGTTGTGCTACAAGCAGCTGAAAAATATCAGCAACGTTGTCAAGAACAAGTCTGGGCTCAGCGGCCGCCATGGTAGTGCCTTTCGGGAACTGCTTCTCCTCATGGCTGTCCTGGACTAACAGCCACCACCTCCTCATGTACAAATACAGGTGGCCAAGCCTCCCCTGCTCGTGGTCTGGCTGGATTTCAGATCTCTCCGTGTGTCCGTCTTTTCCCCCTGCCCCTCTCCAGCATGGTAGGGCAGTGGAATCTGCCTGGCTGGTCGCCCACCCAGCCCTGGTGCCTTACGGGCTGGATGGAGGACCCGAGTGGAGTGACCTGTGTGCTGTGTGAGGGGCCCCGGCGGGTGGAGGGCCCCACAAAGCCCTGTAGGGAAGCTGCTTCATTTCAGCTCTTCCATCTCAGCATCAAGCTCTGGGCTGCTCTGTGTGCTGGCCTGTCCCTGCAGGAGGGCTCTGAGCCTGCTGTCACCCCTCCTTCCCGCTTGTGCTGTCGGTTCTTGTCGCTTGGCCCTGTGGGCCGGGGCCCCGCTCTTGCTGTGCAGCTGCTGAGGACTGCAGCCACCACCCCACAAATGCCTGCTGTGGGGTGGGTGCCCTTTCCATACAGAAGGGACTTCAACTGCCATGGGGGACCAGCCCCTCTGGCTTCATCTGACATGGGCAAGGACACTGTACCACTGTGCTGGTGCATCTCAAGGATCTGAACCAAGAGACTGTCTCTTGGCTTCTTAGACATCCCTGCTGGTACCCAGGGCTGCAGAAGATCAGTATCTTCAGACTGTCCTTGGATCTGAGGTCTACCTGGACCTGTTAAAATATGTGACTTAAACAGGACTAGTCATATGTGCTTGCCTTTGGGGGTGAGGATTTGGAAGGGTGGAGGAACAGAGGGACATGGACTGAGTTATGTCTTTCTACATCCACTGGACCATTCTTAGAGGTTTGTTTTTGTTTTTTTTCCCCCAATAAATGTCTGTCAGAACCTTTCTGTCCCTCTTTCTTCTTTCCTCTGGGGAAAGAGGTTCCTCTTGGTGCTTTCCCTGCTCTTCCCAGCCTGTCTCCCATTTTATACACTGGAGCCTGATCTCCAGGAATCTGTAACTTATAATGAATTTTATTAAAATATTTGTAATTTTTTTTTAAAGTTGTGTTAAATGCCTGAATCTCTTGAAGTGCTCTTCACCTTGGCATGGCTCCTGGCTGGGAGTGCCCAGGAAAAGCAGGGCTGTGTTCCCTGCCTGTCCCAGAGGAAGCTGACCGTTCTCACCCTTCCTGCTGGGAGGCCGTGGTGAACAACAGGAGAGCCAGCACTTACCGGCTGGTTTGTGGAAATCCCAGGGGTGGTTTCGCTCTGCTGGGTCGTTCCCAGCCCAAGGAGCAGAGTCATCATTTAGGGCTCATCTTTCTCCCTGGCTGCACACAGATGTCCCTCCCCCAGCTCTCCAGCGGATCCAGGCGGAGTGGCAATGCTGCCTCCGAGCTCCTGAGCCAGGAGTTTGGAAAGCTGGTCTGGGGAGGTGGAGTGGGGCCATCAGGAAAGCTAAAGCCAGTCTCCACATTGCTGATGCTCCATCCAAACAATCAAGTTTTGGGAACAAAAGGGAGTGCCTGCCCTGCTCCGTGACTCTGGCAGAGGTGGCTCTGAAGGTGGCTTATACAGTGAGAGGCCCTGGAACTGAGCCACTGCAGGACTGATGGTGAGTGCTGCCTGCTTCGAGCACCTGGACACTCACAGGGTTGTGTCCTGCTCTGCAGCTGCTTCCTGCTTTATCTGGTGATAATCCCATGCCTGGACCCCCCGTAAGGCGTAAGGCGTGAGAAGGCTCTGCCAGCCAGCAGCGTATTGTTGGGATGTGAGGGTGGGGCAGGACAAGGTGGAGCAGGACATGGGCACATTGGGACTCACGTCGGATTTAACCACTGCTCTCTCGCTAATTGCAGGAGCCCGATAGCTGCAAAACGGGGTGGGGACTCTGCTGCCGGGCTGTCCCCGGGGGCAGCTGCAAGGGGAGGGATATGATGGGCTTTTCCAGCCCTATGGGAGATGCTGGGAGGAGGGAAGAAGCACCCACCCCACTTCAAGCAGGGTTCAAGAACAGCACAGCACAGGAGGACTGGTTTTAAGAGTTTATTTAAAATAAGTTTTGTTACAAAACAGGATTTTTTTAATTATTAAAATACATAGAAACATCTAATCTTACAAAAGGCTAAATTTATTTTTCCCTTTTTTTTTTTTTAAATAGAATAGGCCGTGGAAGCGCAAGAGGAGAGGGCTGTGGTGGAAAGAGCCATCACTGCATCCAGCAGGGATTTGCAGCACATGTAAAGTACAAATGTACCCACAGGTGGGTGTCCAAGGGCAGTGCCATCCCCTCCCGTGCCCCTTGCCAACCATCATCCCCATACATAAGCCAAAGGGCTTTTGGGCTGGAGGTTTGGGGTCTTTTTGTTTTCCACTAGTTTTCCATTCCAAGACCATGTAAACAGGTATAAATATTTCAAACACTTTCATCTCGACCACACTGTGATCTCTCTTGACAAGACAACTGGTAAATAACTTTACAATAGCTTCATTCGAGACTGCTCCATCCCCCCTGGTGCCACGTACCGCAGGCAGCCCTGGGGGCATGGCACCACGAGGAACGGCAGCTCGGCTCATGCACCGCACCGGGGGCCTTCATGCAACAACAGGGCTTGAGAAACTGACAGGGAAAGGAGCTGCTGGGATTTTTTGTGGCTTAACGTGGAGGAAGCGCTGCTCTGAAAGACATCGGGCAGCTGCCCAGACACAGTCTTGCAGGAGCTGTAGCCAGGCTGGCCCTGTGGCAGTAGCAGAGGCAGGGCCAGGGGCTGGTATAGTTTTGTGCACCCCTTCCAGCTTGATCTCATTGTAAAAGCAAAGCTGGAGAGATGGAGGGAGCACCCAGCCGCTCCCTGCTCTGGCTAAAAACATCTGTCCAGATGTCCAGAAATAAACTCACAGAGCTGAGCATCTGAGGGGGCAGATCTCTGCCCAGCACCACTGTCCCCTACCGTGAGAGGGGGGGCTGGCTGTTGGGAGACCCTGACCCCATGCTGCTCATGGTGAGAGGTCCCA
Source organism: Tichodroma muraria (assembly GCA_013390105.1). NCBI lineage: Eukaryota > Metazoa > Chordata > Aves > Passeriformes > Sittidae > Tichodroma > Tichodroma muraria. Next base: position 89,492 of record WAAG01076162.1, on the reverse strand, counting down.
TCACCCTGGGTCATGGGTCCTGGTGGCCAAGGGAAAGGCACCAAAGCCTTCATGTCTTCCAGCAGCTGTCTCTGTCACTCTGAGGAGCTGGGTCCTGCAGCGGGTTTGATGCCATGGCTGGCACTCATCACAGGGGGACTGGCCTCAGCTTCCCTGAGAGGAGACATGCATGGGTTATAGCAGGCAGGGGCACAGCCACCAGTGCCCCAGCCCTATCTGGTGGCATTGTAGCAGGAGCTGGTACCACAAGCATTCCCTGGAGCATCCCTGCATAGTCCAGCAGCCCTGCCCTGCCTGGGAAGCGGGCTGAAGCAGAGCCCTCCACCAGCACCGGCCGCAGGCACTCACCTGGCAGCCACGGCTGCCCCTAAGTCAGGCTGAAATCGAAGGGGAAAGAGGTTCAGCCTGGTGGTATTGCCCTCCCCTTGCCCCCTGAGCCATCAGCAGTGCCTTTAAACCAGGGCAGTCTTGGGGAAGTGCTAACCATGGCTGACTAGCCATTAGCTAATGAGCTGACTACAGAGCTGCTCACTCCCCGCTGCAGGCTTTGCCATGGGCTGGTGGCTGGAGTCTCCTGGGATGGAGGGACCCTGTCTGGGCTCTCAAGGTGTCCCACCACCTACCTGAGGTGTGGAGCTTCCTGCGGATGGAGGCAGAGCGACTAGAGAGCTGCCCCGGGCTGGGGGATGGGTGGGCCCGGCCAGGTGGTGCTGCAGAACCCGGCGAGTCACCCTGGGAGGAGAGGGGACACAGCCCCAGGGTCAGCCCAGGCCAGGCCCCAGAGGGAAGGAATGGGGATGGGTTTGCAGGCAGATAGTGTGTGCCTGGGTAGTGGTGTCCAAATTTTCTCAGAGGATACGATGGGGCTGCTGCAAAACAGGGCTTGGAACAGCCAAGGTGGCAGCATTGACTGGACACTGCACTTTGGGGACCTGCATCCCACCAGATGATTGCCCCCAATGGAGGTGGCTCTAGGGGAACATCCAACATCTCTGGGGACCACGTGGAGGGGAGAAACAGGGGGCATCCCTGAGGTAAGGGTGAAGAGGAAGGGCACCAGCAGTGTCTTGAGTACCTCCAGGTGCTCCTGGCTGGGCCAGGAGCCCAGCTCAGCCTTGCGGGAGACAGGACCCAGCTCCACAGAGCGAACCCTCTCGGCAAACTTCAGGGAGCACAGCGTCTCGCTTGTGTTCTTCTCAGCAGGGGAGACCTGTGCTCAGGGAGGAGCAGGCACAAAGTCACCCTGGCAGCTGCCTGTGCACCCCAGGGCTCCCCCCTAGAAAACCTGCTGCTGCTGGCCAGTGAGATGCTATTATTAACCTGCCCCTCCCAGGCTAGCCCCATCCATCCATGCCTGGGTCAGTGTCTGAGCCAGCTGGATTCCCTGTCACCAACTGCCCCAGTGCGAGGAGCAGCTGGGAATAGCCATGGCAGGTGCTGGGGCTCGGGCAGCCCCCCCAGGGNGAGCAGGGGTGGAGAAGCTGCCAGAGCTTAAAATCCTCCCAGAAAAAGAGGGGATAGGGAGATGACAATGTACAAAGAGATCGTGCCCATAGGGATAGCATCCAGGTGCAGGCAGGGAGGGCAGGATTGTGGACCTCCCAGTTAATTCCCCACTCCTCAGCCTCATCTAGGGTGCAGAGACAGGGAGAGAGCTGCCACTGGCACCATGATTGCAGACTGGAAGGTGTCCCACGAGCAAGCCCCGTCCCTTGATTCCAGCCCAGTTCCTGCCTCCAGCCTCCCTCGCACCTGCCTCAGCACTGGGCGAGAAGGAACTCACAAATCACATTGACTGGCTGTGGGGATACAGGCACTGGGTGCACAGCCCCTACCTGCACCATCATGAGGGTCTTGCTGTCACCGCTGAGTGAGTCCTGCAGCAGGTAGGTCAGCTTGGAGTTGCGGAAGGGCACGTGGCCCTGCCGGGAGCGCAGGGCGTAGATGACATCGCCCAGCGCCGACAGGGACTTGTTGATGTGCTGCGCCTCGCGGAGACGGCTGCCCTCCGCGCCCGACCGCCCGACGCGCTCCGAGCCCGCCAGGTCCACCAGGTTCAGCTTCCCTGAGGACACAGCCAAACCCCACCGCGGGCATCAGCGCCCAGCCCTGCACGCCCCTGGGATGCGCAGCCCAGGTGCCTCGGTGAGGGTTTGCCGTGTCACACCCACCTGTGGTGCGGAGCCCCGTGCTGCGGTCGAGGCCGCGGACGGTGACGATGAGGAGGGCGTGGGAGCGAGAGCTGTGCTCGTTCAGGTTGGTGCACTCTGTCACCCGCTTGATGTGGCCAAACTCGAAGACCTGGGGGAACCCGTGGAGTTGAGGGGGTGAGGCAAACCTGCCCCAGTCCCACCACAAGTCCCCTGTGATCCAGGGAGGGCCAGGGATGTAACCCGAGCATCAGCCCCCCACGGGGTGCCTGGCCCATCAGGGTAATGACCGCTGTCAGGTCTCAGCCTGGGCGATGCACCAAAGGCAGGGGGTGACAGGCAGGGCAGCACGGTGACAGCCGCATTCCACTAATCCCTCAGGAACTCTCAGGGCCCCACGCTTTTATTTTTAACCCCCTGTGGCTCATCCCATGGGAGAGTGACCGTCACATCACACTCAGGGACCTATTTTGGTCTCTGTTGCTCCCCATGGCTTCAGAAATGCTTCTAAATCCAGAAGTCACACACCAAAGACCCCTCCCCAGTTCACTGCATCCTTGCTGCCACCCTCCTGTGCCCGCCGCCCCCATCTCCCCACACCTTGTTGATGTCCTCCACGCTCTGCACCCTGAACTCAGTGAGCCCGGGCACGTAGAGCTGCCCGCTGCCATCAGGGCACAGCTTGATCTCCAGCTTCTCCTGCGGCTCCTTCCCCAGCAAGTCCCTGGGCAAAGCGGAACCCGTTATCATTCCCATCCCAGAGGCATGCTGGCATCCATTCTGTGACTCAGGGCTGTGCGTCAATATGGCCAGAGCAGCCATCTCTTCCCAGGAAAGCTGCACATCCTATTTACAGACCTCAACTCTCTTGGCTCCCATGTGCTTCCTCTCACCCAACTCACACCACGCTCCCATCCCTGTTCCCGTTATTCTCATGGATGTGCTCCCAGGCTCCTCCCCTCCCATGGCTGGACTAGGAAGGAAAATATTTCTCATGCTTTCAGCTCCCAGTTACAAATTCCTAAATATAGTGTCCGTGGGCAGGGGAAGGGGGAAGAAGGGGATGCCCCCACCACTGCATCAGGGCCAGAGAGTGGGAGTGATGGCACAGCTGGGAGCCGGGGTAAGCGATGGAGCTCATGGGAAGGGCAGTCTGCACCAAACAAATTAAAAATAAATCCTTGCAGGGCCAAATGCAGCGCCCAGGGCCCTGGTACAAGCTGTGAGGCCTAGGCAGGGGTGGAGGGATGTGGGGGAGAGCAGCATGGGGTGATGTCTAAAAAGGCTTCTTCCCCTCCCTGTACCTGAGTGCCTCGTTGTAGATCTCGGCGGCGCTGACAGTGATGGCGTAGTCCCAGTCGGCCGCTTTGCCCCGCACCTCGGAGAAGAGGAGCTGCAGGGCCCGCTGGTTGATCCCTGGGTTTGCTGCTGTCCCCTGAAGGATTGAGGTGACAAACGGGGAAAAAACACCCTTTGGCATTTTATTCTGTATTTTTTCTGAGCAGAAGCAAAGCCCAGGGGGATGTTGTGACCACCACTGGTGCACACACAAGCACTGAGCTGGCCACCAGCGTGAGTGACAAGACTGGGTACTGCAGGGTGGGAAGATGAAGAAGATGGGAATGAAGCCAAGCAAACTCACCTCCATCGTGTAGGTTTTTCCTGCCCCCGTCTGCCCATAGGCAAAGATGCAGACATTGTAGCCATCAATGCAGGAGGTGACCAGGGCTTGAACCTCCTGAAACACCTGGGGGAGACAGAGGAGAGTGAGGAGAAGGTGGCTGCATCCCCGCCTCACACCAGCAGTGTGGCCAGTAGCACCCACCTCCTCCTGGGACGCTTGTGGGGGGAAGACCTTATCCAGCTCAAAGGACACCTGCTTCCCCTTGTGCAGGAGGTGCAGGACAGCGTCATCGTCAGCATCAAAGGTCACAGCATTGGCTGCCTCAGGGCCCTCCCCGTCCTCTTTTGTGATGGGGCGGACTCGCCCAAAAACACGGATGTTTCCTTGGAGAAGAGCAGGGAGTCAGCCATCAAACACCAGGTGGGCTGAAGCATCCTGCAGCCAACCCAAACGCCTTATGGGGATGCTCCCGTGTCCCTCCTGTCTTGCCTCAGGGACACCACACCCCGCACACCTTTGAGCCGCACCAGCTCGTTGTGACACTTCTTGCGGAGCTGCAGCTCCCGCCGGTACTTGCGCAGCAGCTCCCGGTTGGTGCCGTGCACCTCCTCGATGGCCTGGCTGATCTGGGGACAGTGGAGAGCAGCGGCTCAGCGACCCCCCCAGCACCTCCACCTCGCACGGAGGGGTGCTCGGTGGTGGTCCCGGGGGGGCTCACCTCGGCCCTGGCGCTGCGCAGGGTCTCCTGGAGAAGCAGGGGGAAGTCGCGGACCTGACGTTTCAGGCTGTTGTAGTCGTGGGTGAGGGTGCGCAGCGCCGGCTGCAGCGTCAGCAGGTTGGTCCGGACACCTGCAGGCACGAGGCAGGGTGAGGGGCAGACGATGACACCCCAACACCAGTCAGGCAACCCCGTGAGCCCCCTGCATCCTCCTCACCTGCCAGGTTCTCGTGCACCGCCTTCATCTCCACCTGAGCGCGGGAAAATGCCTCTTCAATGGCACGGTTCTTCTCCTCCTCCATCGCCTGCATCTCCTCCAGCATCTGCCCATGGGCTCGCTCCAACTCAGCCTCGTACATCATGATCTGGGAGAGAAGCAAGTGGGGGATGACACTGAGCGTGTGCCCACCTGCTGCCACACCGTGTCACCTGGCAAGCACCAGGCAGGCAGAGAATGTGGGGGGAGTTCTGATTTACACCTATCGCACTCAGACCTGAGCTCGGAGCTGAGCCTCCGTCTTCTGGGAGCTCTGCAGCTGCTGCTCCATCTCCTTCAGCACCTGCTTCTGCATCCCCACCTGCTCCAGCAGGTACTGGTTTCGGGACTGGGTCTCGCTCAGGGCTTGTTTTGCCTTGGCTGACTCCACCTCCACCGTCTTGATGATGTACTGCAGGGGAAAGCACCCACGGATGGGGTGGACTGAGGAAACAGCACCTGAAGGGCCTGGGATGGAGCTGTTGCTGGCCCAGGGGGAGATAATTTAGGAACTCATGGTGCTGTGCTGATGTGGGCAGGGCAGAGACACAGGTGGCACTTGTAGGGCACCTACTGTGCACTGTAAGGCACCCAGCCCAACCGGGAGAAATGGAGAGCTCACCTTTATCTGCTGGGGCTGGGACTTGAGGCTGGCGATGGTCTCCTGGCTGTCCCGCAGCCGCCGGCTGAGCCGCTCCTCCTCCTCGGCTCTCTCAGCCAGAGAGTCCTTGAGCCGCAGCTCCACCTCAGCCAAGCGGTTCGTCTTCTGCTGCACCTCCAGGTCCAGCTCCACCAGCTTGGCCCGCGTCTCCTCTGCCTCCCGCTGCAGCTGGGACAGCTGCTCCTGCAGCCCAGCGTTCTCCTGGCAAAGGACACGACAGCCAAGGCCATGTCACCCATAGGTGCCCGTCACCCTACCAGCACCGCTGCCACCACCGGCGACGCACCTGCAGGTGGGGGCAGTCCCGGCACGGTGCCTGCTGCTGCTGCTGCTGCCGCTGCAGCTCCCGCAGCTCCCCCTCGCATGCTTTCATCTCCTGCCGCAGGCGCTCGTTCTCGGCCGCCAGCAGGTCCCGGTGCTTCTCCGCATCCGTGCCCCCCTGCGCCGCGAGCGGGTGGGAGAGGACATGGAATCTCCACGCACCCCAGGGAGCCCCAGCCTGCTGCCCTCACGCATGCCCCAGCCCACTGCATGGAGCAGCCCTCAGTGTGCCATTCCCAGGGAGTCCCTGCCTGCCCATTGGGAATTACTCAGCCTGCTGCACTGATGAGCCTCCTGCTGCCCTCGGGGAGCCCCAACCCACAGAGGGGCTTTCACTTCCCACCACAGGGTGACAGCCTCAGGGGCACTCCTGTAACATTGCATTGGACAGAAAACCCTACACTTCTGTTCCTCTGTGTCCCTTGGCCTGCACAGTCCAATCTGTGGGTCAGACCCTGGGGAGGTTTAATCCATCTCCGCCCGCCCCGTGTTCCCTCTTCCTCCTCAGGGACCCAGAGTTCCAGTGTCCCTCAGGGCAAGGGTGGCTCGGTCCCATCCCAGTGGCAGCTCACCAGCTCCGAGCGCAGCCGGCTGATCTCCTGCGCCTGCTCCAGGAGCTTTGCCTTCAGAGTTTCCACCTGTCAACACAGACTGGGCTAACCAGGAGGCACCGGAGCAGCTTTCAGAGGAGACCCCGTGGTGCCGCCCCAGCCACCAATGTCCAGTCTGGCTCACACTTTTGTTATGCTTTAATTTTCCACCTGGCTCTGAGCACCTGATTCACATTCTGAGCTGATTAAAATGAGCATTAATGAAAGCTTTGCTTTGACCTTCTTCAACCATGGGTATAATTTGTCCATGTTGAGCACCAGCAGAAACCATTATTAGAAAAATAAACAGGCATCATCTTTGGAGAAGGGAAAACACAAACCTATCCATAACTGTTGATCCAGAAGTGCTTTGTCCTGCCCTCACAACCAGCTTTGCTCTACCTTTCCTATTTTTCTTTCTAGGAAAGTTATCTTGGTACAAAGAGTCAGCAGGAGCTCTTCAAGAAGACCACATGTCTGAGTCCCATGGGATGATGCTCTCCATCAATCCCTATCTGGACATCTGCCCATCTCATGGGACCAAGCTGCCCTCCCTGCAAAACGAGGTGGATTTCAAAAATCCTCAGCCATTTTTTGTGCAGAGACCAGTGAGGCTCTCCCAAAATCTGCAGTTATTGGAATGAACAGCAGCAGTGAGTGCTTGGTGAAGCCAGCAGTCTCGTGGGCTGTGTTGTAGTGGGGTTTGCCCACCTGCTCTATCCCTCACTTGACCACCATCCCCCAGACTCCAGCCCAGCTTCCAGTTTCCCTATTCCAGAAAGCCGCCAAACCCCTCTCTGGGACACGCCTGGATATTGCCCCATCCCAATAACCAGCAAGCAACTGGCCCTCTGTGGACCATAATTTAGGAACTGCTGATTAATAACCAATGCAGATGTGCTGACATGGGGCTGTAATTAATCTGATAATTACTCAGCCGCGCCCTTGCAGAGATGGCAGCAGGGTGGGCAGCTCCTCCATGTGCCCTGCGCTTGGCACGGCTGGAGCTTCCCAGCTACAGGTGGGGAAAGGCAGCTGCTCCCAGCCAGGATCGGGATCCCCCTCCTTCCACAGCAAGTCTCCCTGGTCCTGGCTGGGGGCCAAGTGAGCGCCAAGCGCTTGAGTGGGAAAACCACATTTCCATATCCACTGAGGGAGATTATTAAGCTATTTTTATAAGTATTTTTAAGGGAGGGGAGGTACTGAGAAGAAAAGAGTCACGGCTTGTTCTTGTGGGAAAGCCGCCAGCCCAATCAGCTGGCGCACACGCCAGAGCCTGCCCACCATTCCCTGTGCCCTGGCGCCCAAAAATGTCAATGTTCCTCCATCCCCTACCTGCTCGGGCATCTCCAGCTGCATCCTGCTCTCTGGACGTGACAGGGACTCCTTGGCAGCTGGACCTGGCTCGAGCCGTGGCCCGGCCATCCCAAAACTTTGGAAGTTTGGGCCAGCTCTTCACTCCAGCCGGCGTCGGCTGCGCTTGCTGCCGAACTGGTGAGCGCAGGGCCAGATCCCGCTGCGCTCACGCTTGTGTCATGCAGAGCATGCCAACCAAATGCAGGACAATTACCTCCTCCTTTTTGACACCCGTGGAACAAGCAGAACCTGACTGTAACAGCTTCCACAACAGCCACATGCAAATCTCTTTACGAGCAGCCAAAATTTCCATGTCCCTGAGACGACCCAAGCACTCGTGCTGAGGATGTGCCTGCATCAGTGCAGGAGATGGTCTTGGGGGGGGCGTGTCACGGTGGCCAAAATCTGTCCCTTCATCAGACAATTCTGTGCCCTCACATTCACTTTCGACCTGCTGAAAGTCACTAAAATTAAACTGCTAGGTCGGTCTAACGAGCTGACCCCACAGCAGCCATCCTGTGCTGAGAGGATGGATGACTGGTGCAGAGCTGCATCCTGATGCCCAAAGCCCTCCTGGCCATTTCACGTCCACAGAGCCACACACCCTTGTCAGCACTATTGCAGTGTCACTGGGGACTGCGAGCATCCCAAGGGAGGCACAGCCAAAGCTGGTTTGAGCCAGCGAAGAAGATGCTCAGTGATGGAGATCCTACACTCCTTCCAAGTGCAGCCATCACTAATTGCATGCCACAGTGCTCCAGCCAAGCCACAGCCTGAGGCTGAAGACCATAATGGACCCCCTTGTGTCACCATGTCCCCACCATACCTGGCCCTGCAGCTGGAAAGAGAGGGAGAGCTCGTTGTTCTCCTGGGCAGCAAGCTTCTCCTGCAGCTCCAGCAGCTCCTCCTGAAGCCGCAGCTTTTCCTTCTGCAGGTGTGCCATGGAGGCCATCACCTCCTGGATGACGGGGAATGGCCGGGCCGTGGGCAGGCTGGCGCGTTTCCCGCCGCAGAGCCTCCCTCCTGCAGCGTGAGCAAAGATGGAGCTGGTCAGGACACAGCCACCTGCTGGGGAGCAGAATGCCAGCCATGGGGAGTCCCCAGGGGCTGAGCTGGAGATGGGAATGCAGGAAACTGGACTTGCACGAGTCCCAGAGAGCGCAGCGACGTCCCAGAGGCGCATCCTGAGTGCCAAGGCGCTTACCAGAGCAGGCCTGGCTAACAGTGGGGTCCAGCTGGGTGGGAGCCAAAGGGATCTGCCGACGCCAGCAGAGCATCCCAGGCAGCCACACAGAGCACCTGCCCACACCACTGCACCGTGACCCAGCCCCACCACACGCCGACAGGCTGCTGCCTCGCTCAGATAAGAACCGCCCTCAGCACGACGCTGATTCACCCTGGCATCCTTTCTTCTGAATGAGCAGGTGCCGTGGAAAAGCAGTGTGTGATCATGTCATTAAAGTCTGCGTCATTACACACAAACATAATGGAAGCAAAATTAAAATTATACAGGTACCCTGAATGGCCATATTGCCTAATCTTTGTGTGTTTGGCTTTCTAACCTTCCTAGTATTATTTTAAACATCACTTTCTGCATGTTAATAGAGCCACCAGTGCTGACAGAAGCCAACCTGGCCGTACATCAGAGCCTACCAAATGACCTGGTGGTTCCCAAGAAGCAATGAGCTGGTGTGACTCATTCCCAATGTGGGGATGAGGCACTGCGGCGGCAGAACTGACGGTCAGGATCCCGGCTGCCCGGCGCCCTTCCCTGCCTGCCGTGGATTTCATCTGCTGCCACCAGAAACCTGAGGTTTCACAGGCAGGAGTTGGTGCTGGGAATCACTGCACTGCCCGTGGGAAGATGCTGCCTGCTTCATGGGAAACGTCCTGAATGCAAAAAGAGACTTTTTTTGTCTGTGAGTCAGATTTTCTACCCCTAAAAGGAGCTAAGGAGGCAGTGTAACACTCAAAAAAGATGAAATGCTGGGACCAGACCACAACTCTGCTGCTGACTGCACTCCACGGGACGTAGCTGGCAGTGGTTGCAGAAGCGATCACCAGGCTTCATCTTCCTGCCATGGGCTAGATCCCCAAAAGAGTACTCTTGGGTGCTGGCTTTTCTTTCTTACCATGCTGAAAGCTCAGTCCAGCTCAGGCATAGGACTGTAGTATTCTCTTTAAAATCAACACACAAAAAACCCAAACAAAAAACAAAAAACCCACCCCAAAATCTCCAAAGTTGACAGGAACACCAGCTTTCACCCCCTGGGGAGTGTACAAAGGGTTAAGACAAAATTACAGGAAGCACCAGGTTCCTGCGGACACACTGCATGTCTGCACACATCATTCACACTAATCCTGGGCTGGGACCCAAGGCAGAGCCAGGTTGAGAGGGGCAACACTCAGCTGCAAGTCAAACTACCAGGCAGGAAAATCCCCCATGGATCATGCCTTCCTCCATACTCCAGCACCTTCTTCCTGTGACAGCATCCGCAGGAGAGATGCCAACCAGCTCTGTGTTACATCTCCCCCTGGGCAGATGTGCCGGTGGCCATGTGTGGTCTGAGTGTGGCAGGCAGGGCTGTGACCCTCCTGCTTTCCAAAATGCTGAAATTTGCAAAATTCAGAAAGCCATTTGGAAAGACACCTGTTCCTCAGCTCTACCGTGTTACCACTGCCAATCAGACCCCCTTCCTCCTGCATCCCTGCCCCTTCCCAGTCACTAGCCCAGAAGCTGCTCTGGGATGCAGCTGGGGACCAGGCCAGGAGCAGCTCCCGAGATGTGCCCTGACAAGCTCACACAATTCAATCCTGATGGAAAAAGACAGGAAACCATGGGATTTCCCCACCCTGGCACAGCCAAGCATACTGCAAGCGTTTCCACACTCATTATATTTTCCTTAAGAAGGAGGAAACAGCAGTGGGTTCATTGGAGCTCACCTGCTCTGTTCATCCAGCTCAATAATTCATCAGTCCCTGTCACCAGCCAGCAACTGGCTGGTGTTGGATTTCTGCTGTGACCTGTTCCCACAGTGAGCGCAGCCACACATCTATGTGCACCCCAAAAGAGGAGAGGCTTCCTCGACACCCACTGGCAGATACCAAGCCCTCATCCCATCCCATCCGATCGCATCCCATCACATCCCATCGCATCCCATCCCGTCCCGTTCCATCCCTCCTCCCGAGCACCCAGCGCTGCATCCCTGCTCTCCCCTTACCTGCTTTCTCCAGGTTCATGGTGGAGGCTGCCTGCACCGCTGCGGCAGCCGCTGGCTCACCGGGGGATGCAGGCGGCTGCTCCGTGGCCGGGGCCGGGGCCCGGGGCCGCGTCTCCTCCCGCCGCTTGCACGTCGTGTCCCGCAGGGCCTGTGAGCAGAAACGGGTCAGGGAGCCGAGACAGCGCCCGCCCACACCGCGCTGGACGCGGTGCCAGCAGCTGGCACTTCACGGGGCTGGCCAGGAGGGGTGAGCAGGGCGGGAAGTGCAAGAGACAGAACAGTGGAGCTTGGGGAAACCCTCCCTCCAATGCAGTTCTGTGCTGGGAAGCTGCCACAATGAACTTATCATGTTTTTAGTTCTCCACATAAAAAACTTCGCTCAGCTTGGCCACACGGTTATACTGAATATTTCCTATTTTTCTCTCTGTGGCCTTAAAATGAAAGAGACTCTGACTTGCAGGCATGGCTCATGCCCTGTGGGATGGAGCTCAGCTCCAAACAAATCAGAAGAAATCTGAAGGAGCTTTCATAAGGCTGTTATAAAAGGGGATGATCAGACAAGCTCACCCTGCTCAATAATGCCTTTTCTTTCTTAAATCTTATCTCTGAGCCTGTGGCATCACCCCACAGGCCAGTGATGCTGGAGAAACCTCACTCCAGCAGAGGGGCAAATACTTGGTACATGCCAGTAATTTGGGAGTAATTTGGAAGGAGGCGGCAGCATCCTCCTGGAGAAGCCGCGTGTCTGCGGTGCCTCTGCATCTGAGACTCCAGAACGGTTTTGCCGAAGGGAATTCATCGAGGCTGGTTGTGTGATAAGAAGGTGTTTTCCTTCTTTTCAAAGAAGGGGAATTTGAATGCTTTGCCTGAAGCCTGGAATGCACTAGTGGCAGCTACACCAGTACATGGTGTCCCGACACTGTCCTGGCCATGGCACCCTTCCACCTCCTTCTCCTCCATCCCACTGGCAAACACCACCTCACGGCACTGCACTTTCTCGTCACACTTCTGCCTTGAGCTCTCCTGCTAACATGACCCATAAGTGACCCAGAAAATGCTGCTCTGTTACGAACACCATTCCCCATTTTTGATGCCTTTCGACTCCCCAAAGATGCCTTTCCCTCCTCACCCAGGCAGCAGCTCTGCTCGAGGCACATGCTACTGGGGTCCAAACTGGTTGTGGTGAGGGAGGGAACCAGTTGGCTCCCACCTGGATGGCCCAGATGGGTGCAGGGCATCCCTCCCATCACCCAAAAACTGCCCTCCCCATACGTGCCATGGCTGGCTCAGTGTTCCTCACCTGGAGAGCCCGGCAGAGCCCACGGGGGTTTGCAGTGTCCGGCCAGCTCAGGCTGAGGATTTTATGGTGAAGCAGTGCCGGCAGCAGAGGAGCCCGGGGAGAGGTGCCTGCTCCACTCCCGGTGCCGAGCCTGTCCTGCCCACGGCCTGAGATGGAGCAAAGAGCATCACTGGATCCACCTGGGAGCCCAGCACAGACACAGCCTTTGGCCAGCTCAGCAAACCCACCTCCTCCTCCTCCCTGCTGCCGCCACCGCACCAGTGTGGCAGACACAGTGCGTGACTTTTATTAAAAATGTTAATTATGTTAATTAGAAAAATTAGCCCTCCAGGGGGCGGAGACTGGTTGCCAATGACTAGTAATGAGAATTCAGGGTGTAGCTTCCGTCTGGCCTCTGTAGGACCAGATCTCTCCCCCACTAGGGATATCCCAGCTCTACCCCTTGCCAAGCTGCTCCACTTCCTGCGATCCTATCTCAGAAAAGCTCTCAAAGCCAGCTTGCATCACCAAAACCAGACGGACCGACCCTGACAGCGTCATCTCCCTCCACTGCCCCCAAGTATTTCCTTCACTTGTCAGGCAGCCAAACCCAAAAGCAGCCAGGGCAGCACTTCCCTGTCCTGCTGAGCCACACAGAAGGAAACAGCAACTCAAGGAGTCTTCTCCCATGGCTGTGTCCTCTTCTGCTACAGGAAAAGCAGCTGGCAAGGGCTACACCCCACTGCTCGGGGATGCTGTGTCCCTCACCTGTCTGCCACAAGCACTGCCACCATCTCGGGTGGCCAAATCTCTTCTCCAGCTGTCAGTGAAAAAATCAATCGCTCACAAATCAAACCTCAATAATGCAGATTTTTTTTCCCCTAAAACAATCTGGAGGAAGTTGGGGCTGGAAGTGGAAGCAACGTCTGGAGGAGACGTGCCCTTACGAAGTTAATCCATCACTCTGGACTTCTTCCCAGCCTCTAATTATCCATAACATTTTGCGCGCGCCATGAAAATTGAGCGTTTCCAAAGCGCTGGCGAATGCCTGGATAACAGGTGATGAGTTCCCCATCCCAGCACGGGCAGCAGCAGCTGTTGGGCAGAGAAAGCACTGAAAAACCCTGGTTTTGGAGGCTTTGATGCCAACCAGCATTTGGCTGGACTGGCCCAAGCACCAGAGAAGAAGCTGTGCCCAGAGAAGCGGCTGCCAGCACAGAGGGATGGCAAATGCTGAAGCCAAGAGCAAAAAAAGTCCGAACAGGGGTGTTCAGCCTCTACCTTTGCTAAAACCCATTCAGCACCATGGGAGGTGGGAAGGGCTGTTTCCCAACAAGCGGCTGCAGGTCGGGGCAAGCAGCTGCCCGCCTGCCTGCAAAGCAGCTCAGCCTCCACAAGGAAAACTCCAACTAAACTCACCCATGGGGTCCGTGCGCCAGGGAGGGATAAGAAGCCCTTCCAAAGGGCCAGGGCTGGGAAGAGGCAAAGGCCCTGCATTTGCCCTGCTATGCAGATCACTCTGTTTTCTATCTTGTGTGTTAAATTTTAGCCTTACTCCCTAAGTTTCCCGCTCGGAAGGGCCAGGAAGGAGATGGAGACAGTCCTTTCCTCTCACCAGCTGGCTCCCCAGAGCTTTGTGCCTGCTTATGAGTCCCCGTTTCTCAAACCTTGACCTTCATCCGGAAAGAAATGTGAAAAATGCAGGCTGGCCTGTTCCCAGCCTCTCCTTCCCCAGTAAGCAGGGCGTGAGCGCAGCAGGCTGAGCCCCAAGGGGCAAGGACAAGCCACCGTGCTGTACTCACCGGCCGGGGCAAGGTCCTTCGCCTTCCAGGTGGCTCCGGCAGAGGGCCCGGATCCCAGATCCCAGGCGGTGCGGGATGTGATCATGGCACGGGGGTCCCGAGTACAGCAGCACCTCTGCGGAGAAGCGCAAGGACGGACATCTCAGCCGGTCTCAGTGTCCAGCTGTAAATCCCAGTGGGACGTTCTGGAGCAAAACACGACGGTAACACCGGCTCCGACTCCCGAAACCCACAGGAAGTTGCATCAATCCCGGTTTTTGCTCCCGAAAAGGCGACAGCCCCGGGCTCCCTCCGTGCTCCCGGCGGATGTGACATAAACGGTGTCTGTAATTAATTTACTCATTCCTGAAGCCTCTCCAGGCCCCTCCTAACCTCGGGCTGCGGCTGACTTTAGGGAGTTAGGAACTCCGGGACCACGGGCAGCCCTGCACCCGGGCGGCACCGCACCCACCGCATCTCCGCGCACACAATGCACTGCACTGCACCGCACCGCCCGCACCGCTCCGCACCGCCCCGCACCGCA
>WAAG01076162.1:47481-74300 GCA_013390105.1 Tichodroma muraria | reverse complement strand
CCGGTGGCACCGCCCGCCGCGGGCTAACGGGGAGCCGCGCTCTCCCCACGCCCCGGGCGCTCCGTGCCAGCGCTCCCAGCCCGCAGACAAAGACAGCCCCGGTCCTGCCCGGTCCAGCCCGGCTCCCCTGTGCCGGCGGTGCCGGTGCCGCCCCCCGGGGCCACTCACCGGGCGCGGGGCGGCGGCAGCAGCGGGGCACCCGGCACCAGCCCCGGCCCGTCCCCGCCTTCCCGTTCACTTCGGTAACGGAAGCGCCGAGCTCCGCCCCGCATTCGTTGCCACGGAAACCCGTGAAACCCCCGACGGGCGGCGGAGGCGGGGCTCCCCTTCCCGCACCGGCCAGCGGCGGCGGCTCCGGGGCCGCGGGGCTCCGGGGGGACGGTCCGGCCCGGCTGCGGAGAGCACCCGGTGCGTCCCCGGGGCATCCCGGCCCCTCTGGCCAGAGCCCTGCAAACACGGGGGAGCCCCGGTGCTCCCCGCGCCCTTCCTAGGGCGGTCCGCCCCCACCGTGCTCCCCTCACCTTCCCTTGGCACAGCCCTGGGGGCTCCCGGTGAGTCCCGGTACTCCCAGAGCGTCTCTGCCATCCCCACCCCAAGCCCGGTGCTCTTCAGGGAGTCCCAGTGTAACTGCATCCCACCCGTGCTCCCCTCCTGGCATCTCTCCTCACGGTGACCCTGGGGGACCGTGGGGGCAGTGGTTCTGATGAACTACACACCAAGGACCTGCCTACCCAAACTATGCCCTCCTCACACTCTGCCACACCCCCACTGCTCCCAAACATCCACTGGCAGCAATGCCAGGTGACACCCCAGGCTCATCGGGCCCAGGGACACAGATATCACATGAAAAACAACCTTTTTCTAACCCAGAGGCATGGAGAAAACATCCTGACATGCCAAGACCTCTACAAAGGCCCTGGTGTCAGAAAGGCAACAGAAAACCCTGCTTTAAATATAATATATATGCATTTTTAGGATGTGATTTGTGTCTGCCTCCCTGTGTTGCTCACACAGCCCTCACAGTAATGGCTGGTTTGGGTGACACAAGTCACTGATGACTTGTTCACGGTGATGAACTGGCAGTACTGGATATTTCCCATAACAAAGCTGACCTTGGCATCGGCAGTGGTGGCAGCGGGCGCCCTGTGCTGATGGCTCACATCCGCAGGCCTGATGGCAGGCTGACCTGTGTCCCACGTGGCTTTGGGGACGCAGGAGTGGCTGTCCCTTGGGAAAGGAGGGTTTGATGCCAGCCCTGTGCTGCACTCCCCTCAGACCAAGTGTCCTCCACCTCTGATCTCACCGCACTCCGTCCCAGCCTTTTGCTCACTCCTGGCCAGGTTTGGAGCAGGATTCAGCCTTGTCCTTTCATCCTGGCCATCCCTCTTGGGCATCCTCAGGGACCATCCATGAGACACTGCTCTGCTCCCTGTCACAAGCCAGGCACAGGGGTGAGGGGTGATAGGGAGTCACTGGTGTGGGGGGACAAGCTGCTCTAGCCACTCACCCCACAGAAAGGGGGCTGTGAAGGGTCACCTCCATGTCCCCGTGCCCCTGGCACAGAAACTTGCCCCTGAGAAGCCAATGCCATCCTGGCCTGGCAGCTACCTCCAGCTCTGCACTGCATTTGCCATTCCCCTGCAGCCAGAGGAAACCTCCCAGCCTTCCCTTCCCTTCATCTGAGGTTTATTGGCATTCCCTGCATGGATCCTGGCATGGATGGATATAGGCGTGTGTGCCTATAGACACATATCCATATGTACATACATTTACCCATAGAGGCCCTAAGCAGTGTCTAATTTGCATGAGTACTCCATTATCTATGCAGCCCCTGAGGCTGGTTTGGGGATAATATTGACACACAGAAAGTTACTTTCCCCTTCCTGATAGCAACTGTAAAGCCATATCATCGCTGACTTCATTTATGAGCTGTAAGGAGTAAAATAAATGTTTATGTAAATTGCTTTAACTAGTAAGTAATTTCCTGGCTTTTGAAAGCTTCGGGTTTTTAATGGTATTGCAATTATGCAAAGCGCACAAGTTGTATCAATTACATCAAGTAAGTCTACATTAAGCAGGCACATGTGTGAATTCCCCAGTTTAGAAGAATAACTCAATGAATAAGCATGGAGCAAAATCTGAGATGCAGGAAGGGTTCTGTGCCAACAGCCCTTTTCAAATAGTCGCCTGTGAGCGTTACAAAACCAACTCCTCCCAGCTGCTGGGCTGTTTTTGGCAAGGACAGCATGGCTCTCTGGCAGCCCCAGCACACCAGGAACAGGCTCTCCAGGGATCCAGAAGAGGGGTTACCCTGGATGCATGCTGCTGGCCAGGTACCAGCTCCCTTCCCCTCACTGCAATGCCGTTTGGCTCAAGGGAGCACTGCGGATCCCAGGGGATGCCCACTTGCTGCTGGACAGTCTGGGGGGCTGCGGGAGGGGACACGCAAGGGAGCCCGTGCAGGCAGCAGGTACCCTGCTGGTGCCCACCTCTCTGCAGGGATTCACCTACGCTGGCCGGGATAATCCCAGCCTGGTCCCCCAGCGATGCTCCCATCCTCCTTTTCTTGGCTGTCACGTCTCCGTGACCTGAGCGAGCACCGGCTGACGACATCGCCCGAGGTATTTTTAGAAATGCCGCTTTGCAGGCAGGCAGAGGAACGGCAACGAGGAGCAGGGCTCGCCGCCAGCAGCACCTCCTGCCAGCACCCAGCAGGTAGCGGGAGGCTCGATACATCGGTGACCATCAGTGCTAAAACATCTGCCCTGCGTGGACAGCACCAGCCCGCCACGGGGCACACTGCCCGGCGACAGGGACCCTGGCTCAGGTTTAGCTCTGCCTCTAGCCCAGCCTGTGCTGTAGCTGAAAAGCATCGCTGCTGTGGTCTGGTGAAGTCAGGCAGGTTAATTTGCCTTTCACTCGGATGAAGGGAAGCTCCAGCGATCGATCGAAACACATCATCTAGTGGGGCCCTTTGTATTGGGTGTTTGCTCTGCCCTGAGCAAATATTTAACCTACGTCTGTAAGACAGCTAAAAAATCCCCCAAATGCCAGAAAAAATGCAACTCCTCCTACTCTTTCTTGGAGCAACCTGATAACCTGGTCTAGGAATGCAGGCGGGAGCACACCTGATACCTGAAACCTATTGTATGTTGGGATGCTTCCTGTAGAAAATTCCCACCAGAAGTGGCAGACAGCATGAGAACGTGTCCCCAGAGCACAATTAATTATAAACCAGCTCATTATTCTAATTTTGAATTAGAACCAGCTCCTCCTTGAAGAGGTGAGGGGATTTCTCGGCTTTGCTGAGGCATGGTTTGCCAAGCCGACATGAAATGCTTTGCAAAGCAGGAACAAGCCCCCTGCATTCCTACATTCCTACATTGCCATTTCACACAATGACAGGAGTTTTAATTAAGTCTTAGCATGCTCCTGAGAAATTTAATACTCATTTTAAAGTTCCCTAGTTGCATTAATTCAACCCCGAGGCTCTGATCCTTGTGATAGGGTTGTGTGGAACTGGGTGGAGAGCAGGAGCTGGGCAGGGGTGTTTCAAGGATCGCTGCCAAAATCCAACACACTGGGATGCTGCTTTGGCTGGTGGTGGTGCCTCTGCAGCTCAGCACCTTGACCAAGCCCCTTGAGCCAGTTAGGCTGGGTTTGGGCAGCCCAGGGCAGCCCAGAGCCTGTCCAGAGCCAAGGATCTGGCCTCTCTGGCTGGGAGCTGCTGCATGCCTGGCTCAGCTCTGCCTGTGTCACCCATGCAAATCTCCTCCATACCAAGCAAATGGCAAAAGCAACACCTTTCTCAACCGGCTGCATTCAGGCAGACAAAACCTCTGCTGTGCTGGCAGCCAGGGCAGTGCCACGTGAGATGTAGCAGCCGTCGGGTGGGTGACTCTTCCACCCTTCCGAACTTCTTACCTCAGACTTCAGTGCACATCACCTAACCAAACCTCAGCCTCCTTCTCCCTTTTACCTACCTTTTATCTTTGTCATATTTTTCAGCTGGCTTCAGGAACAACTTGGGTTTGGCTTCAATGCCTGTGTCTTGCCTAAGCAAAACAGCACAGGGCTCATCTTGTGCCTCTCTGGCTGCTGGGGAGTGGGGAGCTGCTCTGTGGGAGGACTGCAGCTCACCTCCTAAGTCATTAATGTTTCATGGCATTAATCAACACAGGCTCCTGCTTATAAAGCACTTCTTAGAAACAAGGCTAAGAATAAGCACGAGGTGTCCTGGCTGAGGCTAAACCCTCTCTGCTGGCTGGGGGATGCCTGTGCTGGTTGGAGCAGACCCAGAGAGGGCAGCTTGACACCAAGTGAATTCCATCCAGGCTATTTCATCCAGAAAATAAAAATTCTGGCTGTACTGGAAAGATGCATGCCAGGAGGAGATCCTGGTCCTCCTGGTCTGGAAGGAGCCCACCAGCACTCCCCCAGCCAGTGCTTACAGGGCATCCTTGGGACCCTCTGCTTCGGACCTTGGGTGCTTTCTGCAATTCATTTAACTGAAGATATTCAGTATAACTGAAGAAATTATAACTTAATTTCCTTTTAATGTCTGAAGATAGAAGCTGCAGGTGAACAATTGGGGTCTTTTAAGAATTTTACTACTTCTGGTGCTCATTTTCTCCTTGGAGCCAAGCCCCCACAGTGCCACTGAGCCTGTTACCCTGGCTGGGTGACACTGGTGACACCGTGTCCAAAGGCAGGCTTCCCTCTGCACAGGTAGAAAGGAGGGGAGCCATCTCTTTAAGAAATAGATTCAATTCTCAGCAAACCCATTTATTTTTAGTGCCCTCCAAAGTGTGCTTGTCTTTGGAGAAGAAATGAAGCAAGTGCAGTAATTCTGAATAATTTAGGGAATAGAGTTCTGGGGCTGTAGTAAATGGCTGCTCTATGCTGGGGCAGGGGCTGGAGGAATGCAGAGCTCACTAATAACATCCAGTTGATTTAGGCACGGGCAGAGGTAAATCAGTGAGAGCCTCTGCAGGGAAGAGGGAAATATCCCTGCGGTCATAAAGCAAATGCACCCATGCAAAGGAAAATGTTGTGATGAGGGATGGGCTCTGCTGCATCCTGGCTGCATCGAGAGAGCTGCGCCCGACAAAGGGATGAATATGCAAACGAGGTGGGATATTCACCGGTGGAATTACACAGCTTTCCTGCTAACCGGCTTTGACTGCTCGATACCCAGCTGCCTGCAAAATCCCACTGAGAGAACATCCTGGCACGGATCCAGCACGCTGGCCCCTCAGGTCCTTGGCTCGCTCGGTGTCACCTGTCTGTGCCCTAGGAACGCTCACTCCACATCTCGGGGCTGGTGTGTGCGAGATGCTGGGCCAGCTGCTCTGCCAGGAATCTTTTTCCTCCTGTGGATCACTGACACCCGCTATGGATAACAGATACCTCAGTGTTCCCAGCCCCACAGCAGCGGGACATCAGCAGAGATCCTTCACCACAGCCTGGGCCCAGTCCTTCCCAGGTGTCCATTTGCATCCAGGCCCCATTTCCCTGACACCGTGGGGATGCTCCCACTGCCTCCATTCACTGCTGAATGATCTCTTCCCCACTTTTATCTACACTGAGCTGGAGCATTCCAGCCCACTTCATGCTATCACAGCTTCCCACTCAAGAAGGAAAAAGGCTGAGGTCTTTCTAGTTTAACTTACTGGAGCATATTTTATGGTTATTTAATTATTACGGACCTAACTGGGACCAGACTCTTTTTTTTTTTTTAATTCTAAGATGAAATTGAGATGGTGAAGAAAACTGCAGTCAGTTAAGAGCTAGTCACCAAAGAGATCCATCAATCTACCCGCCAAAATTTTACAGGAAAAATGGTGCCTTCTTGTTAACACAAAAATAGATGTATAACTACAACAGAAACTCATCCCATTTCAAAACAAAAGCAAAATGTCTTATTCCTGTGTTGGTGCTTCAGAGATTCTTATAGAATGACAAACTGCAAACACAGTGCCGGGATCTGTCCTCAAAGCAGGCTTTACACCCAGTAAGGGTCTTCTGCTTCCCGTCTGAGCCAGGGGAAATTGGGGAGACAAGCAAAGGAAACATTGAATTCCAGCTTCCTGCTAAGGTTTAGGGAAAAAAGGAGCAGGACAGAGCTGTGTTAGACTATTTTAGAACAGAAAAGTTTTACATCTACTCCCAATGAATATTAAACAGCCACACGCTTCAGCTCTGCTGCCTGCGCCTGGCGCCGCGTGAGCAGATTTAATTTCTCTTTATGGAGAGGAGCAGACCCACACCCAGATTTTCATGCATGTGCCTTAGAGGTGAACGGGATGTGAAGGGTGAATCCGAGTCTTCTCTGCCAGGAGATCCCCTCAGCAATCACTCACAACTGGAAAAACAAGGAGACATTAAGGAAAAGCTGGCAGTGCAGGCAGGGTTTATGCAGACTGACACGGAATAACTGCCAGCTTGCTGTAAAACCTTCCTGGGATTTCACATCTATTTGCAGATCCAAGAGAAGTGTCAGGTGAAACAATAAGAATGAGATGGAGAAGGAAATGGTTCACAAAGTGAGAGCAAGGCATGGCTAGGGCACTCAGTATCCCAGCTGAGGTGGGACCAGGGCTCTCTGGGTCTCAGGCATCTCTATTCAGTTACCTTCACCTTCAGCCCACCAGACAAAACGTGCAGCTGAATTAAGCCCCTAGGAAGCAACAGCAAAATAAACACAGAGCCTGTGTACAAACATCCGGGGATGTTTCATGAAAACAACTCCGATCCAAAGGCATTGCGCTGGTTTTCATCCTCAGCCTTTGATTTTGACACAGACTATGCACTGCTAGCCCCCAGCCCCTGCCACTCACCTGTGGAGCCATCCAGGCCAACCCTGGTCCTGGGCACTTTTTCTGGAAGCATCCTGCTCCACAGGCGGGTCTCCTGACGGTGCCCATGGGTCCGCAGAAATCGCCCCCGAGGCTGCGGCGCTCACACTCCTCACCGTGGGCAGGGATGCTCTCCATAGCCTGCATCCTGCTCCTCCTGCTGCTCCCCCAGCTCCAGCCCTGCACCGACAGTCCTGCCAGCACCCGCAGAGTGTGCATGGCTCAACACAGCCTGGGAAGGGGCTGAGCTCTGGATATGGTCCGTGGGAACCCCTCCTCAAGTCCCTCTCAGACACTGGGAGCGAGCCGGGCTGGCTGATGCTGGCAGCAGCTCTCTGGGGTGGGATCCTTCACCGTGCTTTTCCACACGTGCTGCCACAGGCCTGCCACAGCAGCACTGAAAAATCCTTGTCTTTTCATCAGGGGCTTTGTTGACTCTGTCCCAGCCTCAGGAGTCCCTGAGTGAAGCCCCCCTGCAGTTCTCCTCTTCCCTTATTACGGACCAGTAAATGCTGTTGTAAAGATGGTCCCTAAAGCTGCCTGGTCCCAGTGCTGGTGCAGAGACAGTGTGCTGGGACTCCCCAGGGACGCTCCACTAGCTCCAGCCTCCCCAGCAATGTAAGGCAGAGGATGGCTTCCTGCACCCAGTGTTACCAGCCCATCTCTTGTGGCTCTATCCCATCCGTGGCCAGAGACGGAGACAGCGCCGTCCCCTCCGCTCCCATCTGCCAGTGCATTAAGAAAATGAGAGCTGATTAAAGTCCATCCCCTCCTGAGCACCACTGGTCCCAGCAAATTGCTGACACCACCGATTGAGGGGCAGGGGCAGACAGGTGGACTTCCCTCTGTCCGCAGACATCCAATTTTAGATGGGTTTGGGGTTGCTTGGGTCTGAGCATTTCCTATGGTCACAAAAAGTGCTTTAAGTACAGAAAATGAACATGTTAATTTGATTTTCTTTTTTCTGTTGCCTGTTAAAAGGTTAGTTCAGGCAACGCCTCTCCTTGCAGCCCTGCTCCTCCATTGCACAGGATGCAAGGATGCCAGGATGAGAAGTGAAGGAGCTTCTGTGTGCCCACAGCACCCCATTAACCCACAGCAACTGGAAGGCCCCTGTAGCACCAAAAAGTCTCCTGTTTCTCAAGGCAGGCCAGCTGGAAAGCTCCATTTCCCTCCCATTAATCTCTACCTGCCAGCACTTTCTAGAAGGCAGTTAAGAACATTGAAACTGGGGAGATTTGCAAAATAAACAGCGATCAAACGCAAAGCCCTGGGTTCCTGCTCCGAGGGTGTCTGCCAAGACACACAGATCGTATCAGGCTAATTTACAAAAGGAAAACCGCCCTAATTAGTGTTCAGGAAAGCACTTTAATGAGAAGAGCATTAGTGCAAAAAGCAAGAGTGCCAAGAGGTCAAGCTGTTCCTAATGCCAGAAAAACAGGAAATGGGGCATGGCTGATCTCTGCCCACCCAAGCCGCAGCGCTGTTTTCTCATTTTTTCAATAATATCTCAGGCTATTAGCGAGGAATTTAGAGAACCCGGAGCGCAATGCCCAGCGGCGGGGCAGAGCCTCCGTCGGCAGCAAGCTCTGATCATCGCGATGCTGGGTGTGGAGAGGGCTCCCTGCAGCCACCTCCCCTCCTCTTTGGGGCAGAGGGCAGGTTTTGGGGGGTTCCCCCTGTGAAGGGAAGAGCAGAAGCCCCGTCAATGCCACAGCCGCCTCTCCGGCGGCTCTGACGGTGGCCAGTAACCATGGCAGCGGAGGGGTTTGCACGTGATATTGGTATTTCTGCAGCACAAAAGAGCCTCTTATCTACAATGAGTAACTGGGCTGGCTGGTCCTCATTCCTCTGGTTATTGCTAAGGCAGAGCATCGTGGGGCAGCTCATGTGATGCTCACCGTGGGGCAAATTCGGACCATCCACGTGATGCTCACGCTGGGACACATCCAGGTCGTCCACGAGGAGAGACATGGGAGGCTCCAGGATGCCCTGGGTGCTCACCCAGCCCCGAAGCACAGTCCCACTGCGGGAGGCAGAGCCAGCCCTCCCCACCACTTCTGGCAGATGAAGCTGGGAAGGGGGCAGCTGTCGTCCCGGTGAGCTCAGGTTTGCAAAATGAGCATCTGCAAACCGTGTGAACCAATTTGGGCCACGCTGGCTGTCCCCAGGATGTCACAGCCCAGAGCTGGCAGGGGTGTTCCCTGGCATCCCCACAAACTGATTTATCTCACTTCTCCAATTGTTTACATTTCTTCTCAAATTTCGTCCAGTTTATCCAAGAAAGCAGTTTTGAGACTTTAACTGTTCGAGTTCCAGCTCTTCTCATGCACCAAGTGACTTCTAAAAGCAGGGGAAACTGCATGAAAGAACAGAGGTTTCTAGGCTTCAGTTCTTCAGATGATCAAACCCAGCCCACTGATACTGCACAGATCTCCCTTAGACACTCACCCTAGGGCATGACCCAAAGCGGGCAAGTTTCATCCCAAAACCAGAACAGGTAAACAAGGAAAGATTGAGAAAGGAAAAGGTCATTGAGCCTGAGCTCAGCCTAAGCTGCTGCTAACAAGCTCTGTTATGGATGTCATGGGCATCCACAGGTTTGTGAACTTCTGTGTGGCCCCTTCCCAAAAGGTGCTCTGGCTTTTTTTCGGGGTGTTGACTCCCATGGAACCACTACTGCACTTAAAAGTAGTTGCGTGCTCAGAGCAGAGAAACCCAGACTTGTATTAGCTCCATTTTAGGGGAAGGTAAAAGGGATTCAGGCAGATTTATCTGCAAGTGTCACTCAAAGCAGAGCTACACAGAGGAAAAAAATATATATAGACAGAAAAAGTGGGTTACAGACTGTTCCCAGAACTAGGAGTGTGTCATGCTGGTTAAGGTCTGCAGGTTTCAAGGTTAAAGTACTTAATTTTACTTCAAGCTTTCTAATTAAACACCATTTAACTGGGCTTTCCATTTATCCTGCAATTTCTTTCTGGACCTGAGTCTAATCCCCAAACCTGCTTATTTGCTTTTACTTTCGTTACAACCTTATCAGTGATTAACCTGCAATTGCACTTAATCTTTTTAAAAGATTTCTCTGGCTATAAATACAGAGAAGCTACCTGCCCTGTTTCTGTCCAGGGGAAAATAACTTCCTCCACTGTCAGATGTCTGTGGGGGTTTATATTATTCCTTCTGTCAGCTGATTTTTCTAATGTGAGACATTTGTCTTCTCTAACTTCCTACAGAGCATTGAATCAGTACCAGTTTTCTCTGAAAGACACAGGTCACAAGGAATATGAANTAAACAGTATATACAAAGCCCCCAGTAAAGATGCTACTGGTGACACTGAGGCAACTACCACATTCCTACAGCTCCAAGAAGCTCTGCTTCTTCCTGCAGCACTTCTCTATTCCGCTTACTTCACTGAAAAGCAGCAACAGCTAAAATATCACTGCAAGAAGACCTGGTTTCTATGGCAATAAGCAGCTGCCTGTCAAGATTCCCAAGTACTGCATTAATATTAGGAGAGGATCTCATATCAGATTGACCCAAGACTTAAGGACATCAAGAGGAATGAGCAAAAACTAATAAGAAATGCAGTAAAGGTACATGGAGTGTTACCAAATCCATCAGGAACGTTCTGAGGGCAGTGGAAAGAACACCAAGTGATGAGTGACCTCTGCAAGATATTTGTTGGAACCATTGCAAATAGAGCAAAACTGGTAAATGAATGGAATTTAAAAGTTCAGCAGAAGAAAGCCAATCCATGGCAACCCCCAAAACAAGAGGCATTAAGGTCTCTGCCCTCTGTCATCTCTAAAAAGTCCTGCAGAGCAAATAGACCTGAGCTCAACTCCCCAGCCCAGCCTGCAAGTCTAGCCCTACCTTGACCTTAATTATTACCTGGAGAATAATCTCTCCAAAGAACTAAAGCCACAAACAGATCACAGGGAAGAATAATTTCAGATCTCTTCATGGTTCCAGAATTACCAGTTGTGTATCCATCAGCATCTCATGCTGCATGTTGAAAACGAAGATCTTCAAGCAATCTTTGCTATTTAAGAAAGGGTTTTCTTCCCCTCCTATTGGTGATTAAAGGCAAATTACAATTCTACCACCAGTATTATGTCACCTCCAAACCTCTCAATTATTTTTTGGGAAATCAGAACTGCATGTGAGGAATTTCTGGCTCTGTCAGTGCATGAGTGAGCAAGAAGTTGAAAAACAGCTGGAATGTTGAAATAAATCCACAGCAAATGAATGGTAATCTACATGGTGTTTATTGTAGATACAGTGAATTATGAGAGCAATTACAGCCCACTATTTATTTAAATGTTTTTTCTAAAGAATATTAAATCATAGCAGCAAATCAGAGCCCCAGTTTGATATTTGCACATTTCCTGGTTAGATTATATAAATATTTAAAGAGTGCAAAAAAAACCCCAACTCTGCACTCTCCACCAAAATCTTCTACCTGGCAGGAAACCACTTGCAAATAACTGAGGATGAGAAATATTCAGGGAGGTTTGTGTGAGTGCAGGCTCTCCCCTGCAATGTGATGGCTTCAGACCCTCCTGCAGTATAGTGGAGCTCATTAAAATTGTTTATAAGGGAAGCAGGACATTGTTAACTAATGCTAACATCTATTATGGCGCTTTTTTTTTTTTTTTTTTTTTTTTTGCCACAGAGACCCATACATTTTGCGAGAGAGGGGAAGAAAAAAGCAACAGAAGAAGATCCCAAATGAGGTGAAGATCAGCCCTGGGCTGCTGGTGGGAAGAGGGATCACCAGGGGGTGACGCCTGCACTGCCACCCTTCACCAAGAGCCTGGTTGTGTCTCAGCCAGACCTGTGGAACCTGCAGCACTGCTCACAGCATCTGCTGAGCACCTGAGAAGTCCCTTGGCCATGGTGACAGGGCTGCTCCCTGCAGCAAAACCTGCCCCAACTTCTCCTCCAGAGGGTGGAAAGTGGCTCCTCTCGATGGAGCCAGTAGTGCTGTGGGAACATGGACAGCCAAAAACTTGGGGAGGATCTGCAAGACCTCACCCAGCACTGCCTCCTGCATGGCTTCTCACCACCTCCCAGCTCACCAGCAGCTCGCTCTGCTTGGTGCTGGCTTTGAGGAAGATGAGGAAGGACCTGGTGGTGCTGGAAGAAGATGAGACACCTTGAGCCATCAGCTGGGTGCTGGCTGCTGACCAGGCGTTTGCTTTCCCCTCCAGGACCTAGTCCCAGCATGGCTGGGAGAGTGACTTCATGAATTCAGTGATGAGCAGTACCAGAGAGGCTTCTCTCTCCATGGGAAATACAGCCAAGAGCCAGTCCGTAGGGAGCGGAGGGCTGGAAATTGCCTGCTGGAAATGTGGATGTCACTGAGGTCCAGCAATGAGTGCAGGGGAGCACCTGCGTGCTCGTGCACATTTCTTGGCACATTACAGGCTCTGAGCTGACTCTGAAGCACTGTCTGGGAGAGGAGAGCATTTACTGCACTTCTCTTTCCCCTCCCAGCTGGGAACCAACTCAGCTTCTCCCTTCCTGCTCTCTGTTATGCCTCCCAGAAGTGGAAGCACAGAAAACTCCCAAGGCTGGAAAAGAACTCCAGGAACATCTCATCCCGGATTGTGCTTCTCTATCCTTGAAAAATGCTCATCAAATCTCTTCTTAAGAACCCCCAGTAATGGAGGGTCCACCACCTTCCCAGGGTGGACAGCTGGCAAGAATTCTTCCCAGTGGCAAAACCAAGGTGGTCTTGGCACCACACAGGGACCCTCAAGCATCTTGCAGTCTGTGCACTTGGGGACAGAGCTTGGCATTCTCATGACAGCTTGATTTGCTCCATGCTTGGCCTGTGAGCACAGTCCACATCCTTTTTAGATGAATCACTCCCCACTGCTGTTGTCAACCTTGAGCACAACAGAGAAACCTTGTTGGTTTTTTTTCCCCTTGGTGGTTTCTAGCCAAGTGGTGACTCAGCTGTCAGAGGTGAATAACTCTTCATGCTTTGTCTGAACACTCATTAACCATACAGAGCCATAAAAAGCAAATTTTCCATAGCTCTCCCTCCACAAGACTGGATTTCAAAGCAAGAGGGCTGACCTGAGATTTAGTGGGAAATTCATAAAGGTGCTCAATAGATCTGCAGGGCATAGAAACCTTATATGGTTTTGGGTCAAAAGGCAGAGGGTTTTATCATCAGTGATTGAGGGTCTGGGCAGAAGAGAGAGGCAGATCCTACCCACAACACAGAGCAAAACCTACAACCACTGCATGGAAATCATTAACAACAAAAATCTGCTAGCCCAGGCATTTGCCTGACTCCTACGCCTGCCCCGGGACCTGCTGCTGTTTCAAATCTCTTCTTTTTTTACATCTTTCTCTGAAATCTCAGCAGCAAGGATTTCTTCATCATCTTTTGCTGTGGAAATCACACGAATGGTGACTGAATGATCGAAGATTCTGAGGATATTTCCTCTCCCAGGAGGTTTTGTGCTCTGTGGGAAGTGACAGGCAATCTCTGGTGCGCTGGTGATTTTGGTGGGGTTGGGCTGACACTGGAACCCTGCAATAAAAAGTAGAAAAAGAGGCAAAAAGCAGCCTTAGCAGATCCTTGCCTACTCCCCCTAACATGGCAAAGCTGGGCAGGTGTTCTGTGGTTCCCCCACAGGATCTCTGCATTGGGCTGTCAGCTCGATGCCAGAGTTGCTCCCTGCAAGAGGGGCCGCTGGATTATATCCTGCATGTCTTGAGAAACACAAAGAGAGGAGCACAACAGAGCTTTCTCACATCTGCATTAACTCTTGTTCTGCTCCTGAAGCTTCTGGAGGGGCTGATCTTGGCCAAACATGGCACTAGTGCTGTTGTGAGGGAGCAGTCCCAGACTGATCCTGTCCTCCTTTAGAGAGGAGCCCAGAAGCCTGCCCCATGGATGTGCCATGGAGAGGGATGTTAGCAGGGTCCTGCTCACCCATTAGTGGGGTTAGTTCCCAACACATGCACCCCTCAGCATCTGGGCTTGTTTTCACTCATTCAGAGCCCCCAGGGCCACTGTTCACTGCTTCTAACGGGTTGTGGATTAATGTTAAACACCACATTGGCTGAAGCCTCTCGTGCCTCTGAAGGACTGCAGAAATGCAGCTATGCTTGGCATCTGCCTGGTGTTTACCCAGCCTCAAGGCCACCGCACTCCCTATCAGCTCCTCTCTCCCCTCTACACATCCAGATGTGAGGCATGCCTGGTTCCATGCTGACAATAGCAACAAGGTCTGCACGGAGACAAATTTTTCCCTACAAGTTTAGTTGAGACAGTTGGAAGAAAAAGTGGGGTAAAAAAAGGACAGGGCCATTTTCCTTTACAGCTGCTCATGACAAAAAGCAAGGGGGTTCATGCAGAGGTGGCAGGATGGCATTGCCTGCTGTGGGGACTTCTGCCCCAGCCACCTGGGGAAAGCTTTGAAACATCAGCTGGGCTGTGAGTGCTGGGTGCCTCTGCCAGTACACTGATTAATTACGAGGGGCTCTGTCTCTGAAGGACAGAAGACACATTCATTCGTCTCTGGCTATAGCCTAGCTAGAAATTAGACTCAGGCTTAGCACAGGTAGGCAAAAATTTAACGTATTTCCCTTTTGTATAGCAAAACAAACCCCTGCGGGACACTGGCATTCCCCCAGAGGCAAGATGTTGGGTCAGCCCTTCCTGTCTGCCCACGCTTTGACAGACCCCAGCATCCTGAGCTCAGTCCTTTAAGGCACCTGAACCACTCCAGAGCTGGTGAGGAGGGAACACCTGGCATCTAAGGCAGCAAAGCCAAATTGCCACGCTCCCCCTGCTGACCTGCGCCTCCTGCATCGCCTTCAGCTCCTTCAGCCTCCAGCGGAGCCGCCCCAGTGGCCCTTTGCCCCCCGTCCTCCCCGTGGCAGCCAGC
Organism: Tichodroma muraria; assembly: GCA_013390105.1. Lineage (NCBI taxonomy): Eukaryota > Metazoa > Chordata > Aves > Passeriformes > Sittidae > Tichodroma > Tichodroma muraria. Next base: position 59,526 of record WAAG01076162.1, on the reverse strand, counting down.
GCAGCCTTGAACAGCTTTGGGGTGTCAGCTTTCGGGGCGAGGATCAAGGGATCTCCGGGGCCTCCTTTCTCATCTTCGGGTTTGTTGTTGCTTTTCAGCATTTTCCTACAGCACGGAAAGGGAGAGGTGATGTCAGACCGGGAACGTGTTCTACTAGCTGGATGTTACAGTGCAGAGAAACCAAGCTTTAAACGGACACGGATCTTCATGTGTCTTAGGGAGGACAGAATAACAAATCCAAGCAGTGCTGAAAACTAAAACGAATCTTCTCATAGAAGATTTTTTTTAAACGAAGGCACTTCGGCCATGCCCGTTCCCCAGCTCCGCCCGCTTTGAGAGGCGAATTTTCGCCGCCGGAGCCCGGAGCGGCGGGGGCCGGGTGCCCTCTGCCGAGGGAGGGGCAGCAGCCCCGGCCCGGCGCGGAGCGCAGCGCCTGCAGCAGGAGCTTTCCCAGGGCTTCACACGGGGAAAAAACTCCCCTGAGACCGCGAAGCCCAGGCTCTGCTGTTTTTAAAACCCCCACAGGTTAGAAAGCAGCAACCCAGCACGCACTTGGCCTTCTTACGCAGCAGCTTCTGAGACTCCGGGTAATGCACCAAAATCTCGTTCAAGTCCTTCTTCTCCAAAATAAACAGGTTGGCGAAGCCGTGGGCCACGACGTTGGCTGTCCGGCGATTTCCCCCTCCTGCTGCCAGCAGGCTGGGAGAGACAGTGCAAGACATCAACACCTCTGTTCACAGGCTCAGAACGTCACACCTCCTTTGCACACCTCCAGCTCTCTCTTTCAGGGGACTCAGAGTTTAATTTTCACTCCTGATGGAATTTATCATGCACAATTTTTAAAGAATGATAAAGGGAAACCTTGCATGGAGTACTATATAAAAAATTATTTGTGGGTTTGAAGGGTTAAATATTGCGTTTTACACCAGTCTAGTGCCTGCTGGGCTGTGGGGAGGCAGCAGTATTGCTGTGTTACCAGCTGGTACAGGGCTCTTCATTCCCGTGAAAGGAGTGGATTAATGACTGGGAGACTATTTGTGAAACACCTTTTCTGATCAGTTTTCTCATCCCTCCATCTGTATTCCTCTGTTTACCGTCACCAGCTCCCCAGGCAGAAGACAGCATGATGACAGAAAGAGCAGGAAAGATGTAATTTGTGTCCCAGCCACTGCCCAGTGTTCATGGCTCTCAGTCACAAAGATTAATTGGGGTGTTGCTGATCCTTCTGCTTCCCACTGTCCTCACCCAAAGGCCACAAGCTGTATTTCCCCAGCTCCCTGAAAATGCTTCACTCACCTGATTTCCCCAAACACAGATCCAGCCTTCAGAGTCACCAGCACGGATTTGCTGTCGGGTCCCCCCAGCACCTGCACTTGTCCAGCCTGGATGATGTACATCTCACGGCCTATTTCTCCCTGCAGGAATGAGGGCAGCTGGGTGGGATGCCCAGAAACAGGGAGACCTCATGGATGCCCTAAGCAGCATCGTGCTGGAAATCCCCATGACCGTACTGCCCTCTCCAAGCTCCCAAAATGTCTTGATGGTGCTTGCTCCTGAGCGTTCTCATCTCAGCATCCCAAAGACTCCACCAAGCTTTTCCCTGCTCTCCTGCTGTTCAGAGCTGCAGCAGAAGAGGTCAGTCTTTGTGCAACACCGGCTGCACCCTAGGATGTTTTTGCTCCGAATTCCCTCCCTGTGAGGTGGCTGAGCAGGATGATGGGCCAGGCCTGGCTTTCCCTAGTGCCCTGCACAGCCTGGCCGTGACTGCCAAGCATCTCATTACCTTCTTGCACACGTAGTCGTTGGGCAGGTAGACCACTGATCTGAGCCGCTTCAGCATGTCGAAGATCATCTGTCTGTCACAGCCCTGAGCCCAAAGAGAGCCAAAACATGCCAGCATTAGCCTATGCTGGCATGGCAGGCTGTGCCAGCCAGGGCCTGTGCTGCAGAGGGTACCTGGAAAAGGGGCACTCTGCTCACGATGTTGTAGTTCACGTCGATGGCTATGTCCAGCCTCATCTTGTCTGGCAGCTGCACCAGCAGCTCTGACTCATCTGTGAGACAAAGCAGAAAAGTGGCTGCTTCCAACACTTGATCCAAGAGTGGTTCCTTCATGTGGCAGTGGGAAAGCAGCCCACGTTCTGGTGGCAGAGGGCAGGAGCCAGCTCTCACAGAAGGGTCTCTTCCAGCCTCTGCCCACCCAGCAATCTGCAGGTCTAACTCTGAAGTGCGATAGAAAGCCACCCTTTGCATTATCCCTGCCCTGATGGCTCTCAGAAACAGACCACTGAGCCCAAGTCAGCAATTTTCTTGTCCAGGAGGGTGGGCACAGAGGTTCTGGTCCTGCCAGATGACTTACTGGTAGGGTGAGCTGGTGGCTTTGCTGCTGACACTCTCTGGCCAGTGACTGACAGTCACTGTCCTCTCTCCAGGGCACGTGGGATGCTGGACTCAGTGTGCTGTGAGCGATGCCAAGTCACCAAAGTGCTGTGACCTAGTGGCAGTCTGTAAACTCTGTAGGTGGGCAAAGAAGCCCCTGTACTAAAGAGTAAAGTAAGCCACCCTCCACCCCCAAACTGCACTGCTATTTGACAGTAGCATTTCAGCTCTGCAGGCCAACCCTCATTAAGACATGAGATTCAAGTGTTTACCCTTGGAGTGGCTGGATCTCACCTAGCATGCCTTGAGAGTGCCACGTGTACTCGTACCACGTCTTCACCCGGTTCTGAACAGTTCTGGGGATCTTGTAGAAGTTCATGTATTTAATGGTGCTGTCCATGCAGCTCCGATAGTAAGTTTGCCCTGCAGTAGCAGCACCAACCACGTCTCTCATCTAAACGGAAGAGGTGCAGGAGAACTCTAAGCTGCTGTCACTTATCCATCAGCAGGTTGAGCATGTAAGCCAAGCCCTAACAACATCTGCCAAATCCTTTTTGTCTTGCACCAATGCTGAGCAGGTCTTCCCACAGGGAAAACAAACCCGGAGAAGCAAACCTGTGGATCAAACCCACCAAAACCACCCCTACCCGAGGCTGTAAATCCCCCCTGACCCTGGCTCACCTGCCCTATCATGACGGAGAAAGCAAAGACGCCTGTGAAGTAGTTCAGCAGCTGGAAGACGATCTCAAACAGTGTCTTGGGGTCGGGCAGGCCCCCGATGGTGATGAGGGTTTTCACCGCCCAGTAGTAACAGCGGATGTAGCTGGGAGAAGAGGAGGCAGCTCTGAAGGCATTTCTGTTTCACCCCTCAGCACTGAGCTCGCAGTGCTCTGGCCATGGCAAGCCAGAGCCTGCTGAGAGTAATTATGGGTGACAAAGAGAAAAACTGAAGGGCTTCAGACTGCCCACCACACCTGTAGGTGTTTCTGGAGATGCTAAGGAGCAGGGGGAGCAGTGGTCCCTCCAGGAACCTCCACTTGGGAGGCTCAGATGCTCTGGTTACTCCTGTTTTCTGCTCCTTACAGCTGTGCCATAAACCAGCAACATGTTTTCTGCAACATTTACACTTCTAAAAATCATCAGGGGAAAAAAATGTGTGAGCAAATCATTATCATGGGATTTAGGAGAAGCCTAGTGAATTCCTGGTCCCCTGGTCTTTTGGGCATTCCCTTGGGTGTTTTGTTTCCACCTGAAGATGGACACAGATTTGTATATCATACAAAATAACTCTCTAGCAGCAACATGAACACAGGTGTGGGCATTCAGCTTGTGAGCCAAGGCCTCTGCCTGTAGCATCAATCACTGACAGCACAGGGACATTTAACACAGGTATTGCCATGGTGAGGGGAAGGGCTGGCCACTGTCCCCATCTCACAGCCTGGCTGGCCTGAGGGGCCTGACACAGGGCACAAGCACACACGGTGTCATTCCTCCATCCCAACCTGGCACCAGTCAACAGAGACAGAATTCATACTTAGATCCTGGATGGCCAGGGAGCAGTCCTTTGCTTCCCAGCACCAGGATCCCACTTTTTCAGCCACTTCAACCTGCCACTGCTTTCCACCTCTGCCCAGCTGCAGCCTCACCTTGCAGCACTGTGTGTTACTGCACATCCCATCCCTCCCGTCCTTGTTGTTTTCCCCGGCTCCACATCTTCTCCTGGAACTCCCAGCCCTTTGCTTCAGGGATTTTTATGAATCCAGCTGCATCCCGACACCTCCCTTATTGCTCCAGCTCGTTGCAGCAAGCTGTGCAATGTGAGACCCCCAACCCTGGCTTGTACCTGTTTCCTTCCCCATCATAGACCCAGGTGGTGGAGCCCAGTCCTTCATAGGCTGAGGCCCAGTAGTAGAGGCAGGAGTTCACGTGCAGGCTGTACAGTAAGTAGGCAGTGGTCCGAATCACTCTGCAGAAAAACCCAGGAGAGAGCAGGAAGGGAGATGATGTCTACTGGAGAAAGATGCCAGGCTCCACCTTGGTATCACCTTGAAGGGGTGACCATACAGGTCCTGCCAATGCAGGAATCATAGAGCAACCCTGCTGCTGCCTCCTACAGCCCTGCAGCTCCAGAAGTGCCAGAAAAAGCAGGTTATGTGCTGATGGCTCTCCTTCACTGCCGGCACCCCTGTCCCTGTGGGCTAGAGAGAGGTGATCCTACCCATGCAGGCTTTGGGACCCTGATGTCCCCCCACACCAGCCAAAGTCCGTGTCAGCCAGCCCAGGCACAGCACAGCAGGGAAATAAATCAGGGACCCAGAACAAGTACAGAATGGAGTGAACCTTCCTCCCCAGTGGCAAACAGCAACTCCATGCTCCCTCCTTCCCCCCCATGCCCCTCACCTGTAGATGTATGCCTTGGTCAGGATGGCCTCCAGGCGGATGTTGAACTCGAAGAAGGCCATGTACTGGGAGGAGAAGGAGAGCTGCATGTTCCAGGTTCCATGTTGGGAGAGTCATCTCCCCATAAAACCCCTCTGCCCCTCATTTCCTTCCTGCAGCCTCTCTGCAGCACAGACTGCCACAGACAGATTGGTCTCCATGCATAAGTGCCCTTCCAGTCAAATGTGAGTAGTTCAGGACTGAAATGAAGTGTTTGACCAACAGCCCTGCAAAGCCTTTGGGACAAAACTTTCCTCCATTTTATAGCCCTCTTGTCACCATCAGTGAGTCTGACAAGCCATAGCTCACCCCAGCCAGCACAGGACTCCTCCACATCCACATCAGCTGCTGTCCTGCCTGATTTTGTACGCTCTGACTCACCTTCAGACAGCGAGGAAGGCGCAGGAGGGGGTTGACACCCACTTTGAAGTAGAAGAAATCCAGGGGCAGGAGGCACAGCACATCCATCTGAAATCCACACAGGGAGAAACCTCTGTGGGGACCTGCAGGAGCACTGGAGTGGGGCTGCAACCCACAGGGCAGACTAAAGATTCAGATGAATAAAGAAAATTTTGACAAACCTTGAAGCGTTGTGATCGCAGGTAGTTCTCTTTCATGGCCTTTTTGTCAGTCTGGTGGGGAATAGGAAGGAGAGAGAGAGAGGAATATTGGTTATTGCTTAGAGAAAGGAAAGCTAGGGCCAACATGGTCATGCCTGTCTTTCCTCCTCTGCACCACAACAGGGAAGATGTTCCCTTTGTTCCTGGAAAGGGGAGAGGAGCAAGCAGAGAAGTCCTGGCTGTATGCCACCTTCCCATCCTACCTTGGGACATCCTGTGTTGATTTTACATCCCAGGAAAAGCACGCCACAGCGCCAGCACCACAAAAATCAGCATTTGCAGGGGAAACTGCCTGTCTGAACATCTGCATGGCCTTGGGAAGGCTGTACCCTCAAGGTGTGATTTTTCACAGCTTGTTTAATTGAATATGGAAATGAAATCAAGGGCTTCCCTTATCTCAGGCATGTGGTCTGTGTGTTCAGATTGCAATTGTTAATGCATCCTGCCTGGCTGTGCTCCTGAAAATTAACCCCAGAGTTTGTTACGCCCATGCCCAAGGTTGACACCACACGACTGTGGCAGGGCCAGTCAATGAGCACCTCACCACGGGCAGAACCACCCCATGGAGCATCACCCTGCAGGCATCCCTACCCAGGAACAGGGGCCACAGGCAACACAGTTTCTGGATAGGATGGTACTGATTTTATAGGAAAAAATGGTGTGTTTGGAAGGCAAAAAGACTGCTGGCTTATCCAGTCCGTGTCAGGAGAGATGCTCGTGGTCTCAGAGTGGACAGCCCTGATGGCCATGGCCATGGTGAGACAGCTTGGAGAGCTCAGTTCAGAGACCAGCAGCATCCATGTCACTCAGGGGGTTTGGAGGGGAGGTCCCCACAGCTGGTCCCAGTGGTGGGATGCAGTGCCCTGCCACTCACGATGATGTCTCCCCCCTGCACGAACTGCAGCCGGGTCTGGAAGATGAGGATGTCCAGCAGATAAATGAGGTCACAGAGATAGTCCACCAGCAGCCAGTAGTGCATGTTTGCTGGAGTCTGGTAGGGGAAAGCCCAGCGGACAGGGATCAACCAGCAGTTCCAGTTCCAGGCCATGACAACGAAGAACAGCCACAGCACGTACATCAGATCTGCACACAGGGAACAGCACCACGATCAGCGAGCTGAGCAGACATCCCTCCTCTGTGTGAATCCACTATGCAGAGGGGTTTCCACCCTCTGACCTGCCCTCAGCACAACAGGAAAACCTGTAGGAAGTCTCTTGGTGACAGTGTTTGATTGCAGCTGGGCTCTAGCACAGAGTGAACACCCTGTGGCACAGAACACAGCATGCTTTATCAGAAAGCTTCTTCTAACTTTGCTCATTCAGTTGTATCTGCTTTTGCCCTGCTCCCACAGCTCCAGCTTCCCTGTTTTTCCACTCCAGCCATGCTGAACTGGTGGCTGGCTGCCTGAGCCTAGAGGCTTCCAAAGGACTGAGGAATATGAAAGACTAAGGAAAGAACTGGGCTTCTGAGGGGTAACCACAAGGCAGTGGAATCTTCTTATGTGATTTTAATTTTCTCGGGTGGTATCCACACCACAGGGAGAGCAGAACGCCCAGCCATGCTCCTGACACCCACACTCCTGACACTGGAAGTACTTAGGAAAGCCTGTGCCTTGCAGACGCATTTAAAATTCTGTGCTTTAGTGAAAACTAAGTTGCTTCTTGCTTAGTTCTCCTCCCCTCCTCACACCTCCTTCCCTCTTGCCCCTCTCTCCCCTCGTCCCACCAGCTTGCCCCCAGCCGTGCTGCATCACTCACTGGTGAGGGGGTCGATGCTGCTGGGGAACTGGTAGCTTTTCAGGCGGTCCAGCCAGGGCCGGTACTTGAATGTGCAGCACAGCATCTCACAGTAGTGGTCATCCCCCGAAGGTTTGTCCCTCTCCACCTCCCCTCCTGGGGCAGGCACCGGTGCTGCTGCAGGTGCTGGCTTGGTGGGAGCTGGGAGAGCACACAGAGTTACTCCAAAGGGCAGAAAATTCTTACTGAAGTTTTTTTTTTAAGGTCTTTAAACGGTTAATAGAACAGCTGCCTCCCAGAAAACACAGCATGCATGGGGACCCACCAGGGGAACACTCCCAGCTCCACTGGAACTCACATGCCACAGGGCTCTCGTCGTCCGAGGTGACATCGGAGTCAATCAGCTTCTCCTTCACCTTCTCAGTCCTCTCTTTGAAGAGCCTCACCAGCTCCTGCAGCCGGCTGTTGATGACGGCGCTGCTCAGGCTCGTGGCCGAGCCAATGCGCTCGGGCAGGCTGTGGGGAGACCAGAGGGCATTCCATGGAGGTAGGAAAGCCCCAGGACAGGTTCACGGGATCGTAGAAACCTGGAATGGTTTGGGTTAGAAGGGACCTTAAAGCTCGTCTCATTCCCACCTTTCTGCCATGGGCAGGGACACCTTCCACTGGACCAGGTTGCTCCAAGCCCCATCCAACCTGGCCTTGAACCATGACCCATTCTTTAACCTACAGCATCTGAATTAGGATTTGCCTGGGTTTATTGTGTAGTGAGAAGAACACAAAGATGCATGGCTCCCTCTCCCTTTGGTATTGCAGCACTTCTGGGATCTTTGCTATTTCCACCCAAGCCCCTGGGCCCATTACACACCTTTCCCTCTGCTCCTCGTCCCAGCCCATCACTGGGGTGGGGGATTGGCTCACCAGCCCCTTGTCCAGACCATCCTCTGGGAGCAGTCGTTGCCTCCTGCAGACACAAACACAGTGACCAGGGCTGGATTGGCTCCTCTCCCTCCTCCCCCTCCTCCTCCCCCCAGGTGTGATCTGTTTTCCATTTCCCCTTCTCCCACTAGGGTTAGTTTCCCCTAATTTTTGACATTGCCTGGAGTAGATGGGAGTGAACCCCCCTGCTCCTTTCCTCCTGAAGCCCTGTTTCTCCCTGAGCACCAACAAGCCCTTGGCTCCATGGACATGCAGCCACTTGGCCCATTTTGCAGCTCAATTTGGGTACCTGGCAAGATGCACAGAGGGCAGGCATCATCCTGTGCTTGGCCCCAGTGCCACAGCTTCACATCACTGCACTGCAAGAGGCAGGCAAGGAAAATGCAGTGCCAGCAATACCTGGAAGTTGTGTCCTAACACAGCTGGGGGCTCCCTTTGGCACAGAGGGGTTTCTCAGGTGACTTCCTTACATGTGGGCAAGAAAGGTATCAGAAGGAAATGAATATGAAGATAGCACTCCCAGCAAAAATTTCGACTGGTTTGCAAACCTGCAGCCAAGCCCAGAACTTTAGCTGTGATGAAGAAATTGTCTCCTGCCACCACAACTGCTGATCCCACTGGCCATGGCACAAAATGTCTCAGTGCTGTGTGGAGCAGGAGAAAGCAGGATGCTGAGGGAAGTCATCCTGCCATCACAAATCTCCCAAAGCAGCCAGAATGCTGTGAACCCAACACCTTCAGCCTTGCTGGCTCTCAGGTGTGTCCTGCTGGGAGGTGGACCAGGTGAACAAGACTGATGAACCTTCATTTCCCAAGTGCCCCAGTGCAGGGGTGGAGGAAAACCACACACCTCCCTTTTAAAGTACTCTCACACGTGGATGGAGGGGTTCCCACAACATCGGTTTGGAGAAATAGCTGTACCAAGGTCTGTATTGTGGTTAGGACAACATCCATTGCCTCGCACCAGTCTCCAGCTGCCCTTCCCCTGCCTCTGTCCCCTCAGGGCTCCACGCTGCCCCACTGGCCTGTCCTCAGCCCTGAGCAAGCCCAGATGCCTGCTCTGACAGCCCCTTGCTGTGTAGGGGGGCCCTGCAGCACCAGCCCACGCACACCCTGCAGTGAGCAGCCAGCTGGGATGGAAGCCCTGTCACAGCCTAAACCTTGCTCTGCTTTTGGTGCCCTTGGAATGCTGCAGCCAGAGGCCACGGGCACTAGAACTTGTGGGATGCACAGGGTCCCTGCCCATATGGCATTAGCCAGAGTATCCTGGCATCATCTGCAGGAGCTTGTTCCCAGGCTCCAGTTAGGTGTGTGGCTCATTTGCTATGAGTCTTTTACGACCCTGTCTAAACCATGTTCACTCAAATCCTTCACAGAGCCATGCAGGAAACAACTCAAGACTGTGGCCAGTAGAAGGGATTTGGAGATAACTGGGTGACTGCTCAATGCAGAGTTGTGTCTTCTTCCTCTGGAAACACCAGCAGGACATGAGCATTTTCCTTCTGGTTCTCAATAATTATTTTTTATTTCTTTATGCAGGAGGAGTTCCTTGCTTTTAAAAATATCCAATGTTGTTTTGAGACACTCCCTGGACACCCAGCAGAAGGGTTTATATGCTTACACATGTAACTGCAAATATGTTTAATGCTGTCAGTATTTTTACTGCAGGTATTTTACATGAAGCCTTGGGCTCTGCTGTCCCAGTTTAAATAGCTGTTCAACAGACTGGATTGTGGACATTTTTGCCATTTCATTTGTTCCTGCAGGAGCTTGTTTACTAAAAGATCCAAACTATTAAGTGAGAATGACTACAGCACCTGGTTTTCAGCTCAGAAAAAATCCCACTTTAGCTTTCTTTTTGAATCTCTGCAAGAGTGAGCCTCCAAAACCTTAGTGCCACAACAGAAAAAAAGTCAATCAGCTTCCTCCAGCCTAAATTTTAAAGCTCAGTTTAATCCTCCCTCCCTCTAAGCATAGAATCACTGAATGATCTGGGTTGGAAGGGACTTTAAAAGACCATTTAGTCCAGCTCCCTGCCATGGGTAGGGACAACTTCCAATTAGACCAGCTCCAAGCCCCATCCAACCTGGCCTTGAACACTTTGAGGGGTGGGGCTTCCACCACTCCTCTGAAAGCACAAACCCAGGGGGGGGACATGCTACAAACCCTTGTAGCAAAAATACAAGAAGAAAATTGTTTATTTTTAAGGTGATGGCTCCTATCCAGCATGCTCTGTGCTCTGAATTTGGGAACAGAGACAGGTGGAAAAAGAAAAATGGGATTTGACCATGGCCTGGGGAATCAAGCCCATCTCCAGGAGGACACACAGACAGAGCTGTCCCTGGCCACAAAAGCTTTAAACGAAATGTTCCCACTTAATTAAAGAACGCAAACAAGAGGCAAGGCTTTCTCCATCTCCTCTGCTGTGCACCGGGCTGAGACCTGCTGCACACACATCGCTGTCCAGGCCTGCTGGGGATGAGCATCTGCACACGGCTGTGTGACCGTTCCTGCCCTGGCCCCCTCCGGGGGAGCCCGGGCAGAGCCATACCTGGGGGATGCTGCGCCGGGCACCGCCAGCAGGTTGGGAGCGCCGGCAGCAGGCACCGGCACGTGGGTACCGTGGATCTCCACAGCGTGGCCTGCGCTGTCCACGTCCTTCATCTCCACGGTGGGGCAGTTACCTGCTCCGTGGGGAAGGACAATAATAGCAGCTGAGGGGGGCACAGGGCCCCGCCTGCAGCCAGGATGGCTCCCCAGACCCCATCGCTGCCACAGAGGTGCCCCAGGCCCTGCAGCGTGTGGGAAGGACTGTCCTTCTCCCTCCGTTCCCTTCTTGCCTGGCTCTCCTTTCTCCTAAGCATTCGGAGCACTTCTTTATCTTTGTTTTTTGCCCACTTTTTAACACTCTAAGAACCGCCATCTGCTCCCCTTCTGCTTGCCCAGCTTGCAGTGGTTGCAGCTACTCCATCTGAGTGTTGGGTTCCCTTGCTTTGGGAAACAATGGAGATTAGGATTCCTAGCTGCAGGTTTTATGTGCAGGAACCCAGGACTTCCAGGAGCAAACCTGCCTCCCAGGATGTAGAGATTCTCCTAGTTCTTCTGAATGTAAACATGGATTGTCACACCTCTGAACCACACAGTAATTGCTTTTCATGCAGAATAAGGCACTATTTAAATAAGCATTTATGGCTTCTTTCTTCTGCAGTGGTAATGACTGCTTCCTGACACAGGCACGGTTAGAAGCAGAAAGGTTGGATGGATGTTTATAGTGGGTGAAGAAAGATGCCAGTTGTCCAAAGGAGAAATGGCACTGGGGGTGACCTTGGCCAGACCCCACAGTTGATTGGCTGTGAAGTGTGATGTCTTTTCTTAGCTTTTTAACAAAATACAATGAATTCCTGTGGGATTTCTTCTGTGGGAGGTTTTCACACATCTGAAGGGACCCCATGCACCTCCTCCTGCTTCACACTGATGTGAAGCTAGTGGATCAGAGTGTGACTTGATCAAATGCCTGAGAAAAGGCCTGTCTGGGTTGCAAAGTTAAAATCCTGTTGCATGTAAGGAAAAGCAGCAGAATTCAGCTTGCTGGTTAAAAACAAAGCAAAGCAAAGCTGCAGAAAAGGCAGAAAGCCATGAACAGCAAACCTCCACCTTCCTCTCCTCTCAGCATGAGCAGGTTGGAGGTTTCATCTCCAGCAAATGCTGGAGAGAAAACTGTGTGTGGTGCTATTGCACCCTCTGCCTGCAGGTCCTTCAGGAGAGCTTTTCTGAGCAGCTCTAAACACACAGCATTTGCAAACAGTCTCTAGGCTTAGCTAAAAAGGCACATAGTGATGAGGCAGAAGCAGACAAACACGTGGACGTTGTTCCCCAGCCTCCGTGCTGCAACATGAAGCGTGCTTTTATTTTTTTAATTCTTCTCCCCCCCC
>WAAG01076162.1:23242-47443 GCA_013390105.1 Tichodroma muraria | reverse complement strand
GCAACAAAAAAAGCAGCTACTCCAGGAATCCCCCCCACCCCCGGCACCACTCTAACTACACAAGGCCATCATCAAAGCCAACATCTCTAATACCTAGTGGGGATTGCTCCTCAGTGCAAAAACTGGGGTTGACAACTCCAGCCTTCGGCTCGCTGGCGACAGGGGCGGGGGCGCGGGCGGCAGCGGGGGCTCGGTAGCTGGGGACATTGGGGAGCTGCTCTAGAGCCCCGCGGCCGGGAGGGGAGGGCTCCCTGCCAGCCAGCGGCTGGTCATGCACCAGCCGGTCTAGCTCGACGTCCCGGGCCCGCCTGGCCATGCTGCTAGGAGCCTGCTAGGTGCTTCAAGCAAAGGACAAGGCATCTGAAGCTGCAATAAAACAGAGTGGTTTGAGACGGGAGGGCTGCGTCACGGCGGGGCTGGCGGGGTTTGGCGCTGCCCGCTGCTCGCTCGCAGGTGTCGGTGGCACACGGAGGCGCTGGTGGGCATCCTACCCGCCACGGGTTTTTCATGGAATCGTGGAAGGTTAAGGGTTGGAAGGGACCTTAAAGATCATGTCCCATGAGCAGGGATATCTCCCACTCCTCCGGGTTGCTCAAGGCCTTGAGCGCTGCCCTGAGCAGTGGCCTTGAGCTGCCCGGACTAGTGGGAGATGTCCAGCCTGGCCTTGAGCACTGCCAGGGTTGGGGCATCCACAACCTCCCTGGGCGCATGTTACAGTATCTCACCACCCTCACTTTGAAGAATTTCTTCCTAACAGTTTAACCTAAATTCCCCCTCTTTCAATTTGTACCCATTACTCCTGGTCCTATCGCTACAGTTCCTGACAAATCAGCATTTTCTAGCATCTCTGTCCCTCTGCGAGGGCTGCACGCAGAGAATCTCAGGGGTGAGGGCAAGGCATTCCCTGTGCAACTTCCTGGTATCAGTGGAGTTCTGCCAGGATGTGCCTTTGCTCAGTCTGCAATGGGAACTCACCACCTAAATTTCATTACCAAGCATTGTTTCCTAAAACGTTATATGCAAATGCGTTTTATGCCACTGGTTATTTCCCGAATGGAGGAAAGTGGTAGAGAAAATACTTTTTATCCCTGTACATTCTCCAGCTGAAGGAGAAACTCTCGTTTTACATCAGGGATTGCTTAATCAACAGGACTAAGCATTGTACATTCAGAGCTAGCTCCAGACAATGCCAATATTGCCATCGTGCTGTGCCCACAGGATGTTTCACCCCAGTGAAAAGCCCTGACTGCCCCTGCAGGCCCACGCTGCAGAGGTCAGCTGCCTGCTCCCCGACAGCAGGAAAGGAGAAGCTCGATTCTCCCCCCACCAGGCACTGCATCCCCTGCTTCACTTCATCCCAGTTTCGCATCACACTGCTACAGGCTGTACCTTCAGCATCGGTTTCAGCAGCTTCAGCTGTCTCCTCTTCCACCTTCAAAATGAAAAAAAAAGTCATTTTAAGGAGAAAAAGCCTGTTCTGTCAGTAAAAGAGCAGACTTTGCAGCTTGACTGGATGCCCCATATCCCTCCTACTCTCCACACACTCGGCTTGTTGTTCAGTGCCCACTTTGTAGGGTGAAAGGAGCCCTCCCTCCCTCCACAGCTACTTCTGCTGCCCCAGCTTCAGGTATGGGGACATCTTGGTGGGAAACATGTCCAGTGCCCAGCCCAGTCTGCTGCTCCCGGGGCACTGCATCCCCTCGGAGAAGCTCTGAGCCCCCAGCACTTGCAGGGCAGCAAGAGCTCACTGCAGACCGGAGCCCGAGCAGGGAGCGATGCCATACCTGCACAAGAGCGCCTTCGAGATTACTTATCTCAACTTCTTCCAGCTGCTCAACCCTGAGGGCCTCCTCGGCAAGGCAGGCTTCATCCACACCCTTATCAGCAGGGAGACAAGGTGGCTGCAGCAGGAGTCTGGAAGGGAGAGAAAAATTATTGCCTGGGAGACCAGGTGGGAGGCACATGAATAAAACAGGGCATTGCATGTGCAAAAGCAAAAATCGCAGAGGCAGAAAGATCCAGGCAGAATGTTTCTCCTCCGGTGCATAATAATTTCTCATCTAATTATAATGGGCCAAATAAAAAGCCAAAACCTAATTTCAAGGCAAGGCTTTCCCACAAGCACTATTCAAATCCCACGTTCGCCTGTGCAACACACCAGCAGGACACATAATTCTCATTTTCTTCAGCAGCAAGCACAGACCTCAGCTCCACCATTCTGACAAAGGGGCTCTCAAGACTGATTTTATTGCTTTAATGTAACTTCACAATTGAAATAAAAGCACCTCAAATGTTGCTCTGTGCCTTTATCTCTTGATTTGCTCTTTCCTGGCAAGAAATGAAAAGCAGGGATTTGGGATAATGAGAAGAATTTTAAGACACAGCTAAATGCATGAAAATATTTGTTTTGTTAATTTTAATAATTTCCCCCCTTAATATTTAAAATTATGCTCCCTTCAAATGTGATCGCAAATCTTTCCATCCTAAACTAGGAAACCTGTTGGCCTCTGTCTCTTTTCCCAATAAATAAACACACTGAAGGATGGAGTAGCATCTCATTCACCCCACAACTGAAGCTCAAGTTTCTATAGTGAAGCTCCAGGAACAGATTTTGATGAAATACAAACATATGGGTTTGAAACTGAGTAATCATGTGTTTTCAGCTTCTTCTTGAAAACCTAGCTGCTTTAGAGGAATTAACACAGAATAATATTGTAGTACTAGGTAATAAATCCCTAAATGTTTATCTCATGTGAAATCAGCAAACTACTAATCTGAGCAGAAAGATGTCTCCCTATACCATCTAGACCAAAGTCACCACCTTCCACAGCTGACAGGAGCTCGGCTATTTTCTGCAACAGGAAAAAAACGTAAAATTGTACCTACTTGCATGAAGCAGCATTTGCAGACACAGCACATAATCCTGTCTTTACATTCAGCTCTGTAACACTCAGAATAATCCCTGAGTTAATGGATATGGTTTAAATAGCACGGACCATCTCCGAAGCTGGGCGCTCCCGCCGCCCACGAAGGCGCAAGAGGGGCTGCGGTTGCTACGGGCGGCCGCGGCGGCGATGGAGCCCGTGTCACCAGGAGACACTCGCCTGTCACCAGGTGCCGCGTCAGCAGCGAGCCCTGGGGTGAGCCGGTTTGCCAAAGCAGCCCTCCCGCATCCCAGCCCTCCCCAGCCGCCTGCCAGGCTGGGAGCTCTGCTCCGCCGTGGGTGTTTCAGCCTCTCCAGCTGGTGAACGCAGTTGAAACAAAAGCTGCCATCACAGTCATTTCCAACAAAGCCATAAAGGCAACGGGAGCCACTCACTCTGCACTCTCCTCCTGCTCCTCCTCTTTCTTCTCTTCCTCTTTTCTCTTTTCCTCTTTCTTCTCCTCCTTCTCTTTTTTCCTCTCCTTCTCTTTCTTTCTCTTCTCCTCCTTCTTCCTCTTCTCCTCCTTCTTTCTCGTCTCCTCCTTCCTCTCTTTTTCTTTCTTCCTATCCTCCTCCTTCCTCTCCTCTTCTTCTTTCTTCCTGTCCTCCTCTATCTTCCTCTCCTCTTCCTCCTTTTTTTTCCTGCCCTCTTCCTCCTTTTTCCTGTCCTCCTCTTCTTCTTTCTTCCTCACCTCCTCCTTCCTCTCCTCTTTCTTCCTGTCCTCCTCCTCCTTCCTCTCCTCCTCCTCTTTCTTCCTGTCCTCTTCCTCCTTCCTCTCCTCCTCTATCTTCCTCTCCCCCTCCTCTATCTTCCTCTCCTCTTCCTCTTTTCTCATGTCCTCCTCCTCTTTCTTCCTCTCCTTTTCCTCTTTTCTCATGTCCTCCTCCTCTTTCTTCCTCTCCTCTTCCTCATTTTTCCTGTCCTCCTCCTCTTTATTCATCTCCTCTTCCTCTTTTTCCCTCTCCTCCTTCTCCTCTTCCTGATTTTTCCTATCCTCCTCCTCTTTATTCATCTCCTCTTCCTCTTTTTCCCTCTCCTTCTCCTCTTCCTGATTTTTCCTGTCTTCCTCCTCTTTATTCATCTCTTCTTCATCCTTTTCCCTCTCCTTCTTCTCCTCTTCCTCTTCTTTCCTCTCATCCTTCTCCTCCTCCTCTTTTTCCTCTTCCCCCTTGGTAGTGTTTGGGGAGCACAAACATAGTCTGGAAAGGAGAAACCCATTAGGTAAAATCCTCAAAAAATCAGAAAGAGAGCTCTGGCTCAGGACACCCCTTGTGCTGAGTGAAGCTGAGCACTGCCCCTGTGTGGGGGGGAACTGCTGTGCTCACCCAGGTGTGCTCATTTAGGGGGGCTCAGAAACCCTCGGTGAGCATGCATGGACCCCTCTCGCCCCCCCTGCTGCAACACAGCTCACTCCTGGCTCTGAACACACTGCCCAGCCCTTGGGAATACCTCAGCAGGGGTTCCCTTTGGCAGAAGTAAGGGTGAATTATACAGAGACAGCTTCCATTTCTGAACGTCGTTACAGCTGCATGCACAACTGCTGGGAACAAGGTCCAAGGCCTCTTGCCTGGGGGCCAAGATCTATTTACAGGAGCCTAAGCAGAGCCTCCCTCACCTGTTCTTTGCAGGGCACTGTAAGAATTGCTCTCACAGCTCTGCCACTGCCTGCCCTAACCAAAATTGAGACACCAAAAGAAAAAGACATTTGATCCAGCACCTTTTGGATCCTACTGGGGATGCTCCCCTTTTTTGAAACAGGCACCTTGGCCACCAGTTCCACTTCCAGTACTTGCAAGGATGGATGCCCAGGGACAGGCTTGTCTCCTCCCATGGCCACCACACTGGTGACTGGAGAGCACATAGACCTGCCCATCAACAGCATCTCCCTTCCCCTACCTGTCTTCTTCTTCCTGAGGTTCCTCCTGTATGGTGGGAAGGAAGTGAGCATCTGTGTCCAGCTCAGCCTTGTGAGCCCAGGCCGTCATCTCTTCATTAATCTGCTTGTCTTTCAGGACAAGATGGCTTTCCTCCTGTTCCCCAGGGACTACATGAACTGAAACAGGAACAGGGAAAGGGAGGTGATGAAGTGACAGTAGCACATTCTCCAGAGGCCAGGGCTGGGGTCAGGGCAGATCCCAGGTTTCCTCTGCTCGAAGGGGCAGTGCCAAAGCAGCTCTCAGCCTGCACAGAGCTGGGCAGCCCTGCTGCCCCTGAGCTGTGCTGCACAGATGCCTTGGGCCCCTTTGCCAGAAGGAAGAAGAAAATTCACCATTTTGTGCCAAGCACAGCAAAAACCCCGTGAAGGCCTTGAGCAACCTGGTCTAGTGGAAAATGTCCCTACCTATAGCGGGGGGTTGGAACTGGTTTAGCTTTAAAGGCCCTGCCAACCCAAACCATTCTGTGATTCTGTGAAAGCTATAATCCTCTGCACACAGATGAGTGCTAGCTCCCCAGCACAAGTAGCCACCTCCACCAGCAGTGACCTGGCCCATCTCCAGGCCATGTTTTCTCTCTCCTTGCAATCTGGAAAAGTCCAGAGCCTTTCCTCTTGTGAACCCCCAGTGAACTGCTGTCCTAAGGGACATCCCAAGGGCCCTGGATCTGCAAGACCCAACCCAGAGCCCACATCACAGCACTTGAGCACCATGTCCTGTCCACTCCGAGCCCTCTCCCGGGCAACGAACATCCCACTCCCCTTGTCACTTCCCAGCATCACTGGGGCAAAACCCATGGCAGGTTACTGGGGGCTGTAGGCCAGCTGCAGAGTGGAGTCTGACCCATGATGAGCCCTCTCCCTGTCCCAGGGGTTCCCGTCCCACCACGTCAGGCTCACACTGGAGAAACAGGAGGAGGAAGCGCATCCGCTTACTGTAAAACCAGTTTATTTTGAGGTCTGCCTGACAGCAAAACATACATGTCCACAGCAAAGCTAATAGGAAACGTGCAAACTGAACTACAGAAAGGCAGGAAACCCATGCAGTGTCATATCTGTGGCTTATTTACCCACCCCATGGTGTCCACAATGCCTTTAGCCCATTCCCTCTGGATCTCCATTAATTAAAACATGGGACAGCAATCAGGGAAATGGCTTTTAAAGCAAACCATGACTTTTGGATACATGATACGAAAATGAAGTAAACACTAGAACTGTGTCCTGGTACAAGCAAGGTTCATTATAAACACAGGGGATGGATCTCAGTGTGGTCTCTTGGCTCACAGCTCATTGTTACAGCTGCCTGGATGGTCCTAAAGAGATGCAACAGTGGGAGATCTTAACCTGGCCTGTCAGTACATCAGGGACCTTATTTAAAATATGGAAAAAGACTTTTTACCCTGGTCTGTAAGGACAAGGGGAAACAGTTTTAAACTGAAAGAGGGGACATTCATATTGCACATAAAGAAGGAATAGTGTACTGTGGTTGTCCCATCCCTGGAAGTGTTCAAGGCCAGGTTGGGCAGGGCCTGGAGCAACCTCATCTAATGGACAGTGTCCCTGCCCAGGACAGGGAAGTTGGGCCGGATCATCTTCAAGGGTCCTTCACAACCCAAACCAGTCTGCTGTTCCAAGGTCTGCATCCAAACCTGGGGTGTAGGGGCTCCCATCCCCCCTGAGCCCAGTGTGCCTGCACTTGGCCATGCCTGCCTGCAACATCTGGGCTGGAGACAGCCCCTGGAATCCTCTCCCTGCTGGGACATTCCTGCTGCTGCAGCTAGTGCTGCATCCTCAGAGCTGTGAGCTTCAGGAGGGAGCAGCCATAGTTGGGGGTAAGGAGAGTTTGGGGTAAGTTCTCTTAGAAGAAGAGCCTGGGCAAATATGTTTAACCATTAACTCCTGCCTATTCACCTACAGATTAACCTCACCCACCTGATTTGCTACTGCAAATCAGAGCCCTTTCCACTTGCTGGGAGGAAACATTCAGTTATGGAAGAAAAGCAACAAGGAGCTGACAACAGCTTCAAGAGGTTTATAACATTACACCTCAGAGGCAGAAGTTGACTCAAAGAAACCTGGACATTTCATCTGGGGGTTTCAGGGTGAGTATTCAGATGTTGTGGGGGCATTGAGAGGGCCAGGAGTGCTGGGAGACTGCAGCAAGAGGTTTTCTGCCACTGAGGTGTCCTGAGTGATGCTTTTCTACCATCCTGTAAATTATAGCTCCCATCTCATAGACGTCATCCTGCAAAACCAATAGCTCCAATTCCCAGGGCAAAGAGGGAGCCAAGAGGGACAGCCCTGGGACTGGGTCCCTGTGCCAGCCTTGGGCTCCCACTGCCCCAGCTGGGAAGAAGCTAGAGACCATTCGCAGATTCCCCTTTGCTTTTCCTCCCCAGCTGTGCTTTCTCCTCAGGTTGGACTCATTTGGGTGTGGGAAGGGCTGGTTTGCCATGGTCTTCGTTTTCCATTTGTTTCAGAGGCGCTAAGCCCCTTTGCCCCCTGAAACAAAAGGAGAAGGAAAACATTAATGAGCGTGCTGGCAGTTTGGTGCCAAGGCAGATCTCTTGCTTGACCCAATTGTTCCCTTCCTTGGGCATGTAAAGTGACCTGGAGATGTCTCAAGGCACCAAAGCCAGCTGGGCAGCAAGGCTGTGCTCACTCAGCACATGCAGCAGCATCCCTGGCTTTGCCTCTTTCCAAGGTCCATGGCAGCACGCGGGCCTCCAGTTTGTACAAACACATGGAGAAATGCCTTCCCCCGGGATTTCCCTCTCTGAGGTTCTGCCAAGGGGCTGTTGGCCTGCGGGAGCAACTTCCCAGCATATCCCTGGGGTGTGCATTTTCCGTGTGCCTCAACAGGTCCCTGCTCCATTAGTAGCTCCCACAGCCCAACCAGCCACTCCTTTCAAGGGACAGCACTTGCACAGGGGTGTGTAACCCTGCCCAGACCATCCACAGAGGCAGCTGTGGCTCTGCATTTTGTCCAGCATCCCCCAAAGTTGTTGGTGTGGGGAGCCAAGCCCCCCTGCCTGCAGAGCTGGTGCTTGATCCCCTCCACAGGCATGCAGCAGTGTGAATCCTGCAGGTTTTCCCACAACCATGCAGATTCCATTCTAAGACATCTAATCTCAGCATTTTGTTTTCCTGGGGTACCTTCCTAGACATTTCACACCAGGCTTGGCAAACACCAAAGGAGGAAAAGAAAGCAGCCATTTGAATTCCCTTGTAGTTCTTTGATCAAGTACCCACAGTTCCAGCACAGCTCAGGCCACACCTTGATATCAGCACTAACCTCAAAACCCGGGACGTGAGGATGTGGGATGTTGCACTTGGAGACTCCCTCAGCCTGAATTTTACCAAGCCCATGCCACAGCTCTGCAACAACTCCCTCTTCTCAAGTGTCAACAACCTCCCATGGCTTCCCTGGGGTATTCCAGGGGCTCCTGAGCTGGTACCCAGGGCAGACCAGGCATAAAAGATGCCCGTGACCCCTCTTCCCAGTAACCCAAGCCAATAACGAGCTTGGCAGTCAAACCATCATGAAGAAACTGAGCCATCACTTACTTTGTTCCACAGGACTCGAGGTTGCTGTGGCCATTCCCTGTCAAAAAGTGAAGGGAACCATGAGACATTACTCATTTTCGGCAACCCTTAATTTTTACCCTCAATGCCCCATTTTCAGTAAAGGTGTCCCTTTTACCCTAAATACCCCATCTTTGTGGCAAGTTGGATGGCTTGGCCATGGGTACAAGCATCCCCCACACTCAATGGTACAGGGCAGGAGCATGTAAGTGAGTTTGCCTGGAGGCCAGGGAAGGAAAGGAGAGCTATGTAAAACTCCTGCTGCTTCTCCTTAGAGCTGGACCAAATCTGCATGAGATGCCAGAACCTGGACACCAGCCAGTGCTGCACTAGAAAGGGAACGAACCAGTAAAAAAAGCACATGCTATGGGATCTCTTGCTGCTTAGAAGTCAAACACTGGCTTTCATCAGCTAAGCAGGTCATGGGGACTTGCTCTCGACAGAACGTGGTGACAGCCCAAACCACAGCAGGTCCCAGCACTGATCTAGTGGCATCTGCATGGCAGGGGACACCCTGCTCGTCAGGGATGTGGTGCTCCCGTGCTCTTTCCCTCTCCATCAGACAGCTTACCTGTGAGTCCTGCTTCTCCCTGGACACTGGCTGTGGCATCACTTTCTCCAGCCCCTGGACAAACCAGCTGAACATCCTGGAGACAAGAAACCACTGTTAGAACCGGCAGCCAGAGCCTTTGCTCCCGCATCAGGCGTCCCTCTGGCCACCAGAGCCCGGCAGAAGGTGCCACTGCGGTTACCTGCCGCCGTCCACAGCCACGGACCGAGGGCTGAGGGCGGCCACCGGCTCCGCCTGCCCCTTGGCTGCTGCTGCCGTCTCCACCGCTGGGGTGCTCTGCGTGCCTGAAACGCTGCATTTTGGCTTCGCCTGGGTTTTAGTCCCTTTTGTGCCTGCACAGGTTTATGCGAAAGAAGGAGGAGGACGGGCAATGGAGCAGTCATAAATTGCTGGGAAGATGAGCAGGCCGGGAAGGGTCACCTCCGGCAGAGGGACAGGCCTCGGGGGCTTCCCTGGAGCCTGCCTGGGACGAGGACATGCAGGGCAGTTTGGGGACAGAAGCTGTGTAGGGGCCGTGCCGTGGTGGCGGGACCTGTGTCCCCTCCCCTGGGGCCGGTGTCCCCCCTCCGGCCCAGTGGGAACCGTGGGCACGGAGCCGAGGGCAGCCCCAGCCCAGCCGGGCTCTCCGGGGGACGGGGGTCGGATCGCTCACCTTCCAGGGCGCCTTCGCTCTTCTCCTTCGGCTCTGTCTGCAGAGGGACAGAGGGACGCATGGACGCGGCAAAGCAGCGCCTGCGGCCTCAGGCCACCCCAGGTGGACATGCCCCACCGCAAGAGGACCCCCATGCTCAGTCCCACAAGCCACCCGCCGTGGTTCCAGCCCATTGCCGTGACAACAACCACGTAAGCCAGACACCAGCGATGCCGACACCAGCAGGTCAGTCCCAAATGAAGGGTCCTCCCTGCCGTCAGGGTTGAGGAACACCGGGACAGCTCGCAGAGGTCTCTTTTTGCTCTGCTGAATTCCCTTGGGGTTTTTTCTCCCCAAGGTCCCAGCCGGAGGGATGAAGGCAGGGAGCTCGCCCCACTCTCATCTCTACCCGGTAGCCCCCAGTCTTCCCGAGCTGGGCAGCGCTCACCTCCGGCTTTTTCATCCCCTCTGGCTGCGGCAAAATCCTCTCGAAGCCCTGTGACAGCCAGCTGAGCACCCGCTTTCCTGCCCTGCGGGGAGACGCCGCGCTCGGGGAGCTCATCCTGCGCCTGCTGCCCTCCCGCATCCCCCCAGGCCTCGCTGGGCACCCACCACTGCTCCGGGACGGTCTCCAGCTCGCCCTCGGAGACGTCCTCCTCGGGATCGAAGGGAGTTATCTCTGCAAGGAGAGCACTGCTGTGGGCGTGGGGAATCTGCACTGCTGGGAGCTTCAGGTCCCCCCATCGGCCAGCGCAAGGGGACAAATAGCGCCAGCATCACCAGTCGAGGAGGTGGGATGTGGGAGTCCCAGGATGCTGCAAACTACAAATTCCCAGATCTCCTTACCCAGACCATCGTCGTCCTCATCCCCAAGGACCTGGACCTCTGTCTGAAAAGCCAAACATATTGTCTGAAAACCAGACAGCCCGAAAGAGGGATCATCCCACTGAGTGGGGAGGGAAATCTGCCCTTTCCCCAGGGGAAACCCTGCTGGGCAGGTTTAGCGCTCCCAGTTAGCGCCGGGAGAGTGATAAGAAGGAAAAAAGAAGAAAAGGTAAAAAGAGGTAGAAGCTCAAATACACCAAACCATTTCCCAGATCTGTCTCCTACCTCATCAGCAACGTCGATGCTTGTCTCGAAGCTCTTCCCGAGTGCCTGCAGCCCTGGGGCTGGGGCTGGCTGGGGAATCACCTTCTCCAGCCCATAGGAGAGCCAGGAGAGCACACTACTCCCCACACTGCCAGGGAAGGGTGAGAGTCAAGCTGGGAACGCCATCCAAGGCATCCAGCCCCCAACAAAAAGCAAAATTCTAAGCAAATCATGTTGCACAAAAGGTGCAGGGGCCGTACCTGTCAAACACAGAACTTGAGTCCTCAGAGACCACAAAGGTCACTTTCTTTTCCGTTTCTTCAGTGGCAGCAGGGGAAAATAAGGCAAGCTCCTATCACCACTCTGGCAGCCTCCAGGAGGCCAGGCAGGAGGGGGACAGGTGGGTGAAGGAACACTGATGTGCAGCCTCAGCCAATGTGGGGCTTACCCTCAGTGCGTGCGGGGTCAGCAGCGTCTGTGGGGCCACCGGCCTTTCCTGTTGGTGCCTTCAGGGCAAAAGGCAGAAGGTGTCAGAGAATGAGGCACAGGGGACACTGTCCCTGTTCAAAGGTGGCTGCAAACTCCAGGGACTCCCCGTCCTCCAGCTGCTTCCCAGCAGCTTAGAGCAGGAATGCATCCCGGCCCCCATCCTGTGGAGCATCCCTGGGTGCCACAGTTCTGGGGATGGATGCAGAGGCACCAGGCACCACTCATCATGCTCATGGTGTTCCCATCACCCCCCAAGCTGGCTCCATGCTCACCTTAGCTGTCTCCAGCTCCCGCACAGGGGTCTCCTGTGTCACATGGGGCACTGGGGGCTGGGGGACCACCCGGTCAATCCAGCCCATCATCCCGCTGGCTGCGGGCAGCGCCGAGGGGTCTCCAGCTGGCAAGAGCCCAGCAGCAGGAGTGCACACAGCCCAGGGAACACCAGCTGCACCAGCTGCTCACGCTGTCTCCTGAGCAGCCCAAAAAGGTCCTTGGTGTCCTTCTGTTTCCACGCCCTGCTTGGGAAACATGGCACTGCAGCACAGCCAGAGCGAACCCGTCTCAGCTCCTCATCCCTCACCGCTATTGTGAGCAAAATAAACGCTCTATTTTATTCTCACCATCTCAGTCAAACTTGCTTTTCCTAAAGGTAGCTCCTCAGTTAGATGTTTTATTTCCACAACCTGTCCTGACTAGGAAGCTATTGCAAATGGGTCACAGAAGCTGTGGTGCTCTGCCCAGGGTCCTCTACTCTCCTCATCATTTTCCATTTGAGGGAAGTTGAACAGTAATTTGAACAGAACTTTTTTATGAGGAAGTTCATGTCCCAAAACACATATCCCCTTTTTCTGCCCCTACAAAACAACTCTGCTCCACCACCTTTCAGCCACACCTCAGGGACATGGTGGCTGCTGGGGGCCCTGGCAAGGGCAGCAAAGGCATCCAGCACTGCCTGCTGTGATGTTGATAGGGTAGGTAAAAGTAAGATGCTGCGGAGCAGGGATTCAGCTGTCCAAGCTCTGGCTGCTTGGTCTTTTGGGGTCCCCTCCTTCCCTTAGAAGCAGCTCCAGACTGGGATACAGTACCAGTGAGACAAGTGATGCTGCACATTCTCCTTCTTAGGTACTGAAGAAGAGCTGGGGCCTCTCATCCAGCTCAAACTAGGGGTGTCACTTGCTGTTGCCCCTCCAAAGGGCTGCGCTCTGCCCAAAATGCCCCTCTAAAGATACCCCACTCTGCTCAATGAAGGGCTCAGGAGCACCTCAGACAACCCCCAGGTGATACCTGTGAAGGGCAAAAGAAAGCAGATCCCCGTGCTCCTTCCAGCCCAGCCAGGAGACTGTATAGGAGTTTCAATCCCAGTTACACACATGATCCCAGTCCCACATGCAGCAGGTAGAGGCTGGAAGCTGCTTGGCACTGGTCTCTTTGAATTAACCCTTCATGCAGCTTTCAGGTATGAGGGACATTTTCAGTTCGCTTGAAATGGTTCAATGGGGGCTTCTCCAAAGCCTGGTTCCTTAAATCTAGGCTGGGGTTTACAGGAAGGGTGATGTGTGTCCTCAGCCCTTTGCTTGCCTGCACCTTGGCAAGGCCAGGAGCCAGGTTTGGATGCAGCCAAAGCATCGCTCCACGCAGCACTTCCAGCCCCCAGCACACCATGGGCAGGGGCAGCTCTTCCAGAGACCCCCACATCCCACAGCTGGACAGAGTGGCTGTAAAACACCTCCAGAGAGGCCTGACAACCAGAAACCAATTAAATTACCTTGTATCTCTCACTGGGTATAAGGGATTAAGGAGCTGCAAAAGCCCTGGGAACAGCAAGGAAAAGCTGCCAGTGCCGGGCTGCAGAGTCATTTCCACCCACGCTTTGGCACTCTCACAGGTTCCAAAGCAGCCCAGGGTCCACATACACAACTGAGCCAAAACAATCCTAGAGAAAGCCCCCTGAGGCTGCAGTGAGCCCCTCTTGTCAGCCAAGGGCTCCTCCTCCCTCGACATGAGCTTCTACAGCTGTAAAAGCCTGGACCATATGCCTGTCCTTGGTCTGGGAAAGTGGAGGGCAGAGGCTGTTCTTCTGCCAAATCTGAACAAGAAATGGGCAGAAACATTTGTGGGTCCCCACAAAACGAACTGCTGAAAGAAATAGCAATAAGTAGCCAGGATTTGCCTTCAATGATACAAAAGAATTGGCAGTCTTGTGCATCCTGCTGCATTGCAGGCACCCAGCGGTGCCACCACCTGTTGCGGCAGTTCCTTTCGCCAGCCACCAAAGGGCCTTACTGTCATTTCTAAGAGCAAGAGGAGCACAGACCCACGGCCTCATCTGGAGGAGGGAGCACCGTGGCCTTTCCTTCCCCCCCAGCAGCTGATCAAACCTTCCCATTACCCAACCCTTGCAGCATCACTCCCCATGGACCGGCAGAGCTCATCCTCCGACTGTTTCGGATCACCGAACCCCCCTGTGACGTGCAGAAACGGCCCTGCAAAAATCCCAGCCGCGTCCCTCGCCTCCATCGCTGCCACTTACCCCTGCAGGCTCACCACTGCCTCCCTGGGAAGCCACCCCTGGGATGCGTGGGCTCCCTTGGCCACTGCAGCTCGCGACTGACCCCCCCAAACCCACCTCAATCCGCTCAGGGCTCTGCGAGGATTAGCCCTGTGCTGCCTGCAAATGGGATTACTGGCACCCAGCTGTCCTGAGTGCCCAGGCTTCCAGCAGCCAGCCTGGCTTAGGCGCAGGGTGCTGCAAAAAAACCCCCCAAAATGAAGCAGGTTTGAGTACCTTCAAAATCCCTGGAGCCACCAAAGCTACCGCAGGCACTCACCGGCAGCGCTGTGGGGAAGGCAGTCGTCTCACCCATGTGCAGGTGGGTGCAGGGATGTGCAGAGGAGCAGCAGTGGAGCTGCTGAAACCCTGTGGGGTGACACAAGGTGATGTGCCGAGGATGATGTGCCAAGGGTGCTCCACCCACAGCTCTGCCCCAGCTCCAGAGCAATGAGAGCAAATCTGTGTTGGGTTGAGCTAAGCCTCCCCTTGCTGAGCCTGCCAATTGCTGCTTGATCCGTTTACCTCCAGCCCTGCATGACTGCCAGCCTTTCCCACTGCCCCTAATCTTGGCCCCAGTGACACCCTGGAATCCAGGTACCAGCACAGCTTCTCTGCTCCACATCCAGCCTGTTTCTGTAGGTCCAGAGCTCCCTGGAGCAGCGCTGGAGCTTCCTGACCCGGTTCCTCCTTCCCTGGCTCTACGGGTGTCTCCATCCTGGTGGGCAACAAGTACCCATCCTGCCTGGCCCCAGCACCTCTGTGGCAGGCTCCTCTCTGGCTATCACAGGATGGGGGATGCAAAACAAACCCTCAGGAAAAGCTTGAACAGTTGTATGCGGGGCTGAGATCCCCAGAGCACAACATGCAGCAGCTTCTGCCCTCCTAACAGCTGGTCCTTTCCAGCAGGAAGAGACTCCTGTGTGCTCCTACCCTGAAGCTCCCAAGGAGGAGTTTTGCCCTGGGGAGGGATCATTCCAATTCTAGCAAGGGGCAAAACCACTCAGCATACTCCGCTTGTGTTTTGCTTTTAGCCCCTAGGAGCCTGCTCATATTCTGCATCTTCTGGTTACCAGGAAGATGAACCATCAATTCTACTTCAAAGAAGTTCAGGGGAAAGAAAGAAAACATGAAAATAAACCAGCAGAGCCAGACAGAGCACAAAGACAGATGAGGAGGCAGTGCTTGGCACATGGCCTCCACTCCAGAAATCTTACACACCCACAGGAAGGTATAAATAACTATAAATTTATTAGTAAAGCAAAACCATTTGACACTCACACAGAAGAGCGGGATGTGTTATTACAATATATATACACACATAAATGAGTATCATCTTAGAAACACATGGAGAGCAGTGTTAAAGGCACTGCAAGCCACACAAACCTCAGCAACCTTGGCTGTGACTTCCGACAGCCCTGGGAACTCTACCGAAGTCATGACCACAGGCTGGGAGGCGCCCAAGAATCTCACTGACCATGAAGTCCCTCAGATCCACGGCTTGGAGGCACTCAGAAAAAAGCCCCAACCCCAAGTGGGGTGCAGCTCCCACCTGTGGTCCTGCTCTCCCCACTGAGCATCCCAGGCACGCTGTGAGAGCAGCATCTTCACATCCAGAAAGCGTCAGAGGCAGCTGCCAGGAGATGCTGTGGAGGAAGCTGGGCAGCTGGGGAGAAGCTGGGTGCTCACCGGGCCTGGGGGGAGCTGCCAGCCCCAAACCTCACAGGCCTGCCCTTACTGAGTCTCAGCATTTCACCTGTATGCACAGGAACCTTCCCACAGGTGAACTCACCACCCAATGGAGAAAGAGCCAAACTCTGAAGTATAACAAGAAGGTTTTGCCTATTTTTTAATGGCCAGGCTTCAGCTGCAGCCTGGATTTGATGGTAAATACCCAAGGGAAGTGCAGAAAGTGTTCTCCTCCCTCCTCCCTGCAAGGGCAGGCTTGAGTGCAGAGAGATGGTCCCAAAACTCTGTCAGAGGATGCTTTCCCCTTTGTCCCCCAGGCCAGCACATGGGCCCCAAGACCAGAGTGTGCACATCTTCCCATACAGATTGCAGAGATGGCATCTGCTCACCGGAGAGCTGGCACGGCCACCTGAGCATCCCCATGGTCCCAGGGGTGTCCATGCCACAGCTAACTCAGCTCAGCCGCCTGCTTGACACACACAGCTGCTCCACAGCACTTCCAGGGAACTAACTGTGCTGTCTGAGCCCACCCCAGTGCCATGATGGCTCCCCAGGAATGTCTGACAGTCCTTCACTGACTTAATCCCCAGCCTTGGAGATGGAAACGGCTGCTCCCAGCCCGGTCCCCATTTCCTACAGCTCTGTTCTGGCTCTCGGTCAATTGGATTCACTTGTCGGAGCATGGGCAGGATCCGGCCGAGCCAAGCTGCCAGCCACAGGCACTGCCCATGCCCAGTGAAATGGACAGCCTGCTTGGGGGAAGGACCAGAAGCACCCCCTGGATTTCAGCAAGATTCAGGTACTAAACACCTGATCTCACCATCAGTGGTTTGGTATCACCTGGATCCAGCCTCAGCCTAGGAAAAAAATTTGGGGCTGGGGGGAGCGGAGGGAGGTAGGAATGAAGGAAGAAACTTCACAATCAGTATGGAAGAAGGAATGAAAAACAAACCACTGCTTACAAATAATGAACTGAACAAAGAGTAAAGAAGCTGAGAATGTCTTTTAAAAGTATAAGCTGTGGAAGGGAAGGGGCTGAGACAGCTAAAGGCATCCTGTAGGTAGGGTCAGGGGAAGTGAAGATCATGAAAAGCCCAGGTCGCATACTACCTTTTCCTAGACCCAGGAAGGCAGAGGAACAGCAGCCCTAGAGAGCAGGACTTACGTCCTGGGCAACATCCACACAACCTCTGCCCAACCTAACCCTCCTCTCTGCCTGTTCAGCAGCATCCTATGCTCAGACTGCCTGCCTAGGAGAACCACCCTTTGGGAGGGACTACCCACTACCCGGCCCCACACAGCACCCTCAGATGGTCTGGCAACCAGGTCTTGAACTGGCTCGAGCATTTGCCATGGAGCTGCACATCAGCTCCAGCACAGCAACTCTTTTAGGTATTGCAGGACAGTGAGGAATGAGAGAGGCCAAGAAGAGGCAGGAGCCTGAAAGCTGCTTGAAATAAACACCAGAAGTGAAGTGCAATGGGTAGAGAGTAGAGACATGGTTTACTCCCCAAACGGCTTTGGCCCCAACTGCTCGTTGGTTTGTAAAGGAAACACCAGCAGTCAGCAGAGAGCCCTGCAGTGTGATGCCCCAGGGACATCAGCTCTCAGGCCAGCCCCTGCCTCCCCATGCAGCACAGCACTCCTGACACTCATGTGCCTCCTGCTGTTTCCACTACCTCCCACCTCACTGCACGAAATGCGACCCAAAGGCACAGCAATGGAGATGGACCCGCTTCTCCTACCCCTGTAGGCAACACTGCTGCTTCCAAGTAAAAAAAATCTCCTATTAAAAAATACCCAAAGCTCTCTGTGGCCACTCAGTGCCCACCCCATGCAGGTCCTCCACCCGCAAGCTCATGCTGCATGTTCTCCATGGGCTTCGACTGGATTTGGGCTGTTGCAGGGCAGCAAATGAAAGAGACTGAGTCATGATGGAACAGCCAGTCCTAATAATGATGTTTTAATCCTGCACCATGATGTTTTTGAACCTGGAGGCACCTATTCACCAGCTGATGACCTGGACCTGGGCTCATCCCTGCCAAGCTCCCCACAGCATGCCCTCTCTCCCTGGCATGGGGTTCCATACACACACCCCTGATGAGTCTCTCAGCCCAGGGCACTGCTTGGCTATTGCCACATCCTAGGCAGAGCCATAGCTCCTCACTGGGATATCCAGGGCTTTTCCAGCTGCTCAGCAGAAGAGAAGCATCCCCCAACAGTCCCTATGTCCAGCTGTACCAAGGAGACAGGATCTGGCAGCTCCATGGCCCCGCATAGTGCGGAGCTGTGTCTGGGGCTCACCACTGTCCTCCTCTGCTCCAAGCGCCAGGCAGCTCCCCCGGGGTTCCTGGGGAGGGAAGGGAGCAGGGCACAGCCCGTTGATTTCTCCAAAACCTCCTCTAGCCAGCAGCTGCTCCAGAAAGAGCACAGCCACAAAAGCCCATGCAGGCTGCAGCTGACTCTCTCACACCCTCCTCCTAGCAGAGCCTCTCTGCAAGCTCTGAGCCCTGGGTACTGATCCTGGCTGCCACTGGTGTGCCCAAGTGCTCAGGGTGACCACTGAACCTCTGGCAGTTGTGCTGGGCAAGAGCAGAGGAACCATGGCCCAAGGCAGGAACATAGCAAGGGTTCAGGTGGGTGCCACAGTCCTCATCTGGTCCCACACTCGCAGCCTCCATCACCACCAAGCCCTTCTGTAAAGACAGGATTAGCCTTCCTTTGTTTGGACTCTCTTTTACTCCTACAATAAAGCATACACTGAACTTACTACATATTAAACAGCAAAAACCAGCTACCTAGAACTAAAGAGCTCTTTAAAAATCCAAGTTACATCTCTTTTTTTTTAAAGATCCAGTATGACATCAAGTTAAACTATACAGTATTTTTAATGAATTTTAACAAACTGCTTTAAAAAAATAGGCAAAACAAAAAAAGAGGAAAAAGAAACACAGATGGAAAACTTGGTAGGAAGTTCTACATCTTTGAGGCAGCACAAAGTAAGATAACCATCACGAGTCCCTCTTCCTTGGGCAGCAGAGAGCACAGTCTGTTTTAATCTCCTTGAAGTTGCACAAGAAGAAGACTCAGCCCCAGGGGCCCCAGGGTCTACCCTGTCACTGCACTGTCCTAGCCCCTGAAAATGCACCCTGTTCCCCTTCACCGTGCTGGAAATGGAAAACAAAAGCCTTTTTCCACCTTTCAGACAAGTGTCCCCCAACAGAGATGTAGGCCCAGCCCAACCCTCTGCAAGGTTAATCTGCCTACACTTGCCACGGACAACAGTCATTAACCTTGTCCTAATCACTTGTGCAGCACATGGGCGACTTACTGGCTGCTGTTCACTACAACCTCACAAGAGCACCAGCCAACACCACAGAAGAGCTGAGGCTGGCAGGGACCTCTGAAGACCATCAAGTCCAACTCCTTGCTTGCACAGGGTCAGCCACAGCAGGTTGTCCAGGACCACATCCAGTCAGGGACTGAACTTCACAGATGGAGACTTAACATCTTAAAATCTCCAAAGATGGAGAGGGGAGGGCTGGGGGACAACCCAGTAGGCACATCTTCAACCTTCAAGGCATCTAACTGACTTGTAATGGATCTCTTGGACATGAGAAGCCAGCAAATTCCTGCAGAGGAAAACACCTGAGGCTGCATCAACCTTGCTAGGGGAGATTTATTTTTAAGTGATGTTTACAAGAAGTGTGCAAAACCTGAAAAATACAGACGAGGTAAAGAAAGGGCAAAGGGGTAAAACAGGACTCCTGCAAGAGGGGAAAAAATAGACTTCTTCTTTACCCACTGCTAACTTTGCCCTCCCCATGCCGAGCCTGCAGTCCAGAAAGGAATCTCCTGGCTTGCTCTGGTTCCTCCAGCAAATCAGACACCAAGCCCCTGGCACATGCCATGGGTCACTGCTGGCCATGGCAACACCTCTGCAGTTGTAGGTTTTTGTAGTGTTCATCTCACCCGTTAGTGTTGGAGCTGTGACAGCCCTGTGACCCTGCTGGAGGTCCCACTATCAGCCCAAGGGGTACTCAAGGGGCTGGAGGCAAGGCTCAGCAGGAGGGCTAGGTCCCTCGGGAAGCAGCTCTTGAAGGACAGGCTTTTGGTTGGGAGCAGGGTATGAATGCTGTAACAGAGTCATGGAACTGTTAGGGTTGGAAGGACCTTGGGAGATCATCTAGTCCAACCCCCCCTGCTAAGTTAGGGTCACCTAAAGCGGGTTACACAGAAATAAGTCCACATGGGTTTTGAATGTCTCCATAGAGGGAGAATCCATGACCTCCTCCCAGGCAGACTGTCCCAGTGCTCCTTGCCATGCTTTCTGGTAGCAGCACAGTGCTTCCTACAGCTCCCTGTGCAGCTGGCAGGGACAGGGGGCAGGCAGGCTCACTCAGAGCCCTTGCAGAGTGTGACAGCCAGCGACTGCAAAAGCAGCAATGCCAAAGTGCTTTTTGGAGCTGTGAAGCCCCATGGCTTTTCCCTTTCAACACTCTAGAAGGAGGGAGAGCAGAGGAGGTTGGGGCAGTCAGTCAACACTAATGATCTGAAATGGTGCCCTCAACTGAGCTTGAACCAAGTTGGGAGACCCCAACAGCAGAAACCTGCTATCTCCATGCCACACACCCTGGGAGAAGGGAGGGCTGGCTCTGCCTTGCTCCTAAACCCTCTCCAGGTGGAGAATGACCCAAACCCTCCCCACCAACCCTGCCAGGCAGGACAGGGGAAGAAGGCTGCACGCAAAGAACTGGTGCCTGCAACAGACAGCTGAGCTCCCAGGACTGGAACTGCAGGTACAGCATGAACTACAGTCCAGGGAACACCATGCATCTACAGGCAGTTTCCTCTCTCCACCTCCCTCCTTTCCTTTCACCCCTTTGAGATGTTCACATCATCTGCTGCTACTTTGATACAGGTGGCATATCAACCACTGAGGCCAGAGGAAAGTTTACCTGCCTATACCCCCCCTTTCCCCCACACTCCCTGGAGGATGCCAACCACCGAGGAGAGGGAAGGGAAGGCCGAGGCTCGGGAGTGTCCCATGCAAACTGAAAGCCACCGCGGGGCGGAAGGCTCATGGCAAGCAGGCAGCCACCTGGTAGGCACCCTCGGCCGTGTGCTGGACGCTGTGCTCCTGCAGCAGGCCCAAGTCCAGGAACCGCTCCCCGCACCACATGCACTTGTACTGCTGCTCTCGGGCATGCACGCTGTGGTGCTTGTTGAGGTGCTCACGCTGCTTGAAGGCCTTCTCGCAGGAGGAGCACTTGTAGGGCTTCTCGCCCGTGTGCACGCGCCGGTGGCGCTGCAGGTCCGAGGCGTACTTGAACCGCTTTTCACAGTCGGGGCACTTGAGGGGCTTCTCGCGGGCCGGGTCGCAGCGGTGCTGCACGAACTCCGAGGAGGAGAAGAAACGTCTCTCGCAGAGCGTGCACTTCAGCGGCTTCTCGGCGCAGTGGGCCAGCTGGTGCTTCTGCAGAGCCGAGGCCCGCTTGTAGGACTTGTTACACACCGCGCACTTGAAGGGCCGCTCCGCGTTCTGCACGCACTTGTGCCGCAGCAGTTCTGAGGACTGGTTGAAGCCTTTCTGGCACACGTTGCACTTGAAGAGGTTCTCTATGCCGTGCACGTGCTGGTGGTACACCAAGTGCGAGGGCTGCACGAAGCCCTTCTCGCACAGGTTGCACTTGAAGCGCTCCTCGGCCTTGTGCGTGCGGCGGTGGCGCATGAGCGCGTACTGCTGCTTGAAGCTCATCTGGCACAGGTCGCACTTGAAGGGCCGCTCCTCGCTGTGCGTGCGCTCGTGCTGCCGCAGGTCCGAGGGACGCTTGAAGGCCTTCTGGCACTCCCCACAGCGGAAGGGCCGCTCCCCGCTAGGCGTGCAGGGGTGCTGCAGCAGCTCCGAGGACTCCTTGAAGTGCAGCTCGCAGATGTTGCACTTGAAGAGGTGCTCCCCCGAGTGCGCGTACATGTGGCGCACCAGGTGGGAGCGGTGCTTGAAGGTCTTCTCGCACACCGTGCACTTGTAGGGCCGCTCCGAGCTGTGCGTCCGTTTGTGGTGCACCAGGTGGGAGGACTGGCTGAAGCTCTTGTCGCACAGCGTGCACTTGTATGGCTTCTCGCCCGTGTGGATGCGCTCGTGCCGGGACAGCTCTGAGAGGTGCTTGAAGGTTTTCTGACAGATGGAGCAGCTGTAGGGCTTCTCCGAGGGGTCGAGAGGCTGTGCATGCTCTACCTCGGGAGGCTTATAGGTCTTCTCACAGATAGAGCACTTCATGGCGTTGCCGTTGTGGACATTGTGGTGCTGCGCCAGCGAGGTCAGGAGGGAGAAGCCCATCTTGCAAACCCCGCACACAAAGGGCTTCTGCTCCACCTGGATACACTGGTGTTCAAGGAGGTCGGTGGCCTGGTGGAAGATCTTCAGGCACTGGGTGCACTGGAAAGAGCGGTCATGGCCTGGCAAGCACTGGTGCTCATGGGGGTTGGAGAGGTGAGCGAGGTCATGGCCACACACACCGCATTTGTGGGATGGCTCTCCAGCCTGGATGGGGGCGTGCTGGTGGTGCTGCAGTCCGGGGTCCGGCTGGAGCAGGATGCCGTACACGGCACAGCCCAAGGGGTTGTCAGCAGTGCTGGGAGGGATGGAGTGCTCTGGGAGGGCGGCTGCCCCAGTGTGGTGCTGCTGCGGTGGCGGCGGCTGCTGTGGCTGCTGCTGTTGCTGCTGCCAGCTTTCTGACATGCTTGGGAAAAAAAATGGGATTTTAGCAGTGATAGCTTCAGCTTCCCAGTTGAAAGGGTTCAAGTAAAAGCAAAAACAAAAGATTTGAGATCCTGATTCCCTGTAACTGATCCCCTGAAGCTGAGACCAGCAAATCCAGCCTACAGCCAGGATCCTGGGAAGAAAAGAGACGAACAGACTCCAGAGCCTCCTCCTTAGACCAGCACAAGTTCTTTACGGACTGATTCGGTCTGGCTTTTCCTTCTTTTGGACAAAAGAACAGGAGGCAGAGGCAAGTGCCTTGAAGACAAGAGGAGGAGGCTCTTCTCTGTGCTGGCTGCAATGTGATCACACTTGGGAAGGGTGCAGGAAGCAACCCAGGGAGCAGTTCTCTCTGCAAGAAAGAAGAGAGCTCATGTCAGGTCTCAGAAGAAATGTAGGCAATTCTCTATCAAACTTCTTCCATGGCTCTCTTTGCAAACTCTCCTGCATCCCTGCAAAGCTACCAGGAAGCCAGTGTGGAAATGGAGCCCCATTTGCTGCTCTGCAAAGGGCCTGGGACAAGGAATTCTCAGCCTGGAAAGGGCTGGGCTCTGCCCGGACACTGCCAGGCACGTTTGGATGTTGTGCTCTCACGAGAGGCAGCACAACTGCCCAGGGCCCGCTCAGCTCAGCCTTGAGTGGGTCACTGGACCTCCAGCACTGCTGTGGCATTATCTGAGAACAGGGGTCTCTCTGCATAGGCTATGCATCAAACACCATGCAATCAAGAAACTACTGGGTTAGATATTACAGGTGTCAATGCAGATCCTAACACGATACCACCCCAGCTGAAACAGCTCCGTGAAACGGTTCTGCTCCTCCTGCAGCCTGGATATTGAGCCCATTACCCAAATGATGTATGCAAAGCATTTCCCCCTCTTTGGGCAGTGTTTGTAGACTGGAAGAGCCAGAGAGCCCAGGAGATTTGCCCTCAGTGTTATCCTATCCTCAGACAGAAAACAGAACCCACAGGGATCACTCTGTGAAGATAAAAGAGTTAAAGCAGTGGCTTAGCTGAATGTCCTACCAAACCATGGAATAAAAGTACACTGAAGCCAAACAACCTATGCCAGAGCTGCAGCCTGGCCTTGCTAAAGAGCATCATCAGGCTTGTGCTCACTGAAAAGTTACAGTCTTTCTAGAGATACCCAATAAAATCTGGTACCAACTTAGAGAAGATTAAGACGCACCAGAGAGTAGCAGACAGCAGCAGTATCAACACACCTCAAGCCAGAAGAAGGTGCAAGCCCTGGTGAGCAGCAGTCACCAACACTCCCATGTCTGTGAAAATCCACCTGCCCCCAGGGTAAGGAAATCCTTGGTCTACCACAAGAACATTTTTTTATGTCTAAAACTAAGCAATAAATAGCACCAGAGAATCCCACTTCCCAGCATTCTCACCTACACCGGCACTCAGTTAAGACTGGGTTGAGCCTCAAAGCTCAGGTAGTGCTGGACCCACCTCTGACTGCGGGGGCACTCCATTATTTTGTGCTCCAGCAGTTTGGGGAAGTAAAGCTCCCAAAGGCCCCATCGCAGCCCAGCCGGCAGGCAGGATGCCCTTCTCCTACAGAGCTCACCTTGACGAAGCGAGGGCTCGCAGTGACGGTACCTTGCACCCGAGCTCGGCGGGACACCAAACTTCAGCCAAGCCCGGGCGTCACCTTCCCCTGCACACACCGCAAACCGTGGCAGGATGAACCCACCGGCGACGCATCCCGGCCTAACGGCGAGGGAAGACTGTGCCCTTCGCAGAGAAGAGCGATACCAACCTTAGCTCACCGAGGGCTCTGCGCGGGGACCCGCGTCGGCGCCAGCTCCAGCCTAACTCATCCCTCCGTGGGAGGTGGGAAGCGACAACCATTTAGGGAGTGCGGTCGGGAGCGCAGAGGTACTTTCAAACTGGCGAGGCGGCCTGCTCGGCATGGCCCGGCCCGCTCCCGCCGGGCCCGGGCCGCCTCAGGGCCGCGGGGCGCGGG
>WAAG01076162.1:0-16814 GCA_013390105.1 Tichodroma muraria | reverse complement strand
GATAGGAAAAGGATTGGAGAACCTGGAAATGAAGACTTGGAAAAGGAAAAAGACTTGGAAGAGGAATAAGATTTGGAAACGGAAAAAGACTTGGAAGAGGAATAAGACTTTGAAAAAGAAAAAGAATTGGAAAGAGTTTAGAAAAATAGCTTTAAAGATTAAAAGGAAAACCCCCCTAATTTGGAAAATAAAAATGAAGAATAGGACGAAAAAAGAAAGTTACACAAGAGTAATAATAAAGATAAAAATAAAATGCAATTAAAGCAGACAAGAGGAGGCGGAGGCTGGGGCAGGAAGGAAGAACCCTGGCGCGCCCCAGCACCCTCCTGCCCCCCGCCCCGGAGCTGCAGCCCCGCAGGACAGAAGCCCCTTTGTGGGGGCAGGCCGGGGTGAGGGTCCCAGGCTTCACATCCCTCAGCAGCTCCCAGGGGACGCCTCCGGAGGAGGACGGGGACGGGCAGCCTGCAGGCAGCCTGGCCCTCTGCCAGCTGCCTTGTCCCTGGGGTCAGGGCATCCGGCAGCAGCCCCCCGAGATCACCGGCTCCCCCACCTTTCTGTGCCCTGCTGCCACACCGCTGCCTGCTCGGGGGTGGCATTTGCCACTGGCAGCTGGCACTGACCCCTGTGAAGGGACACAGGGCTGGGGTGCAGTCAGGCAGGGGGACGGATCCTTCCCCAGTGGGTGCTGAGGAGCTCCAGGTGCCGCCGTGGGGCTGCTCCGTGCCGGGGCTGACGCGCGGCTCTCCCGGCGCAGGCATGGCTGCGGCTCTACGGGTACCTGCCGCAGCCCAGCCGCCGGATGTCCACCATGAGCTCGGCTCAGACCTTCTCCGCGGCGCTCGCGGAGATGCAGAAGTTCTACGGCATCACCGTCACCGGCGTGCTGGACGAGGAGACCAAGGCGTGAGTTTCTCCGTTGTCCCCTTGCTCAAGCAGATGGCAGCTCTACTTTCAGGCTCTGTGGTTTTCTCTGACAGCCTCAGGGCTCTGCCAGCACCTGGAAAAGTGGGTGCTGCCCCCCTTGGGAGCTGCTTCTCCCCTTTTGGGGGCTGCACCTCTGCAGCCAGGATATCGTCCCTGCCGTCTGTGGGTGCTGTAACCCCTCAGGGACCTTGGCTGCGGTGGGCTGAGCCCTGGCTTGGTGTCCTCCTGGCAGGTGGATGAAACGTCCCCGCTGTGGGGTCCCAGATCAGTTTGGAGCACGGATGAAGTCCAACATGCGTCGGAAGCGGTACGCGCTGACAGGGCGGCGCTGGAGCCAGAACCACCTCACCTTCAGGTACCCAGCACTGCCAGGGATTCCCTCCCCCCAGCCCATGGAGAGCCATGGATCCCCTCAGGGAACGAGTGCTGCTCCAGGCCTTCCCTATTGAATTCTGTATCCTCAGCATCCAAAACTACACGGAGAAGCTGGGTCAGTACCACTCATACAAGGCTGTCCGAAGAGCTTTCCAGGTGTGGGAGCAAGCCACGCCGCTGGTTTTCCAGGAGGTGGCCTACGAGGATATCCGGCAGAAGAGGAAGAAGGAGGCTGACATCATGGTGCTCTTTGCCTCTGGATTCCATGGAGACAGCTCTCCCTTTGATGGCCTTGGGGGATTTTTGGCTCATGCCTATTTTCCCGGCCCTGGCATGGGGGGGGACACGCATTTCGACTTGGATGAGCCCTGGACGCTGGAGAATGCAGATGTGTCTGGTGAGTTGAGGGCCAAGGAGGTGGTAAAGGTGACCAGAAGAGCCTGGTGGCTGCCTGGGCTGGAGGCAGGAAAGGAGGGGCCTGTGCTGGTGTGGACAGGAGTGGCAAGGAGAGTAGGTCCACCATGGGTGATGCAGCCGATCCCACTGGAGCACCCCTGTTGCAGGGTGCTGGGTCCAGGGGTCTGCCTCATGTGTCATGTCCTCCACCCCCTCTTGCTGATGGTGCCTCTCCATGCAGGGAACAATCTTTTCCTGGTGGCCGTGCATGAGCTGGGGCACTCACTGGGCTTGGAGCACTCCAGCAACCCCAGCGCTATCATGGCCCCCTTCTACCAGTGGATGGACACAGAGAACTTCCAGCTGCCCGAGGATGACCTCAAGGGCATCCAGCAGCTCTACGGTGAGGAGCTGGTTGGGGGATCATCCCAGAGATGGGATCTTGGGCATGTGTGTGGGGAAACTGAGGTACAGGTGCTGCTGGTCTGCATCACCACATCACTTCTCTCACCTGCTCGATCCAGGTACCGCAGATGGGCACCCTCAGCCCACCAAGCCTTTGCCCACCGTGACACCCCGGAGACCTGGCAGGCCAGACCAGAGACCCCCTAAACCTCCCTCTCCGGGGAAACCAGATCGACCACCCAAACCTGGCAGCCCAGACCGACCTGACCAGTATGGCCCTGACATCTGCGATGGGGACTTTGACACGGTGGCGGTGCTGCGTGGGGAAATGTTTGTATTCAAGGTACCTGCCAGGACCCCTTCCTGCCCCTTCCTTGGGGATGTAGTGGGTCTGTGCGTCAGAGGACCCCTCAGCAAGGGGACTGTGTCCCTGTGTCCTCCCCATCCTCTGCCAACACCCCGTTTCTTTCCAGGGCCGGTGGTTCTGGAGGGTGCGGCACAACCGGGTGTTGGACAACTACCCCATGCCCATCGGACACTTCTGGCGGGGCCTCCCTGGGGACATCGATGCTGCCTACGAGAGGCATGACGGGAGGTTCGTCTTCTTTAAAGGTGAGTGGGGAAGCTGGATGGGAGGGCTGAGGTGGAAGCGAGACCCCAGTGCACTCCACAAAGCTGCTGAGAGCTGGTTGGCTTCATTCCATCCTAACCCACCTCCCCAGACAGAGCTGCTGTGTGATCCCAAGGGGCCAGGGTGGCCACAGGCACCTACCATTGTCCCTTATCCATTTGTGCACCTGCCACAGCAGCTGGGCAGGACCTTCTCATTCACCTTCTCCAACCCTTTCTCCTCTAGGTGACCGGTACTGGCTCTTCCGAGAAGCCAACCTGGAGCCTGGGTACCCACAGCCCCTGGTCACCTATGGGCAGGGCATCCCCTACGACAGCATTGACACGGCCGTCTGGTGGGAACCCACGGGACACACCTTCTTCTTCCGTGGGGACAGGTGAGTGTCTGTAGGGTTCTCTCTGCTCTGCTGCCTCCTGGCCATTGCCAGGGGAAGAATATTGGGCAGTGGGGACCC
Source organism: Tichodroma muraria (assembly GCA_013390105.1). Lineage (NCBI taxonomy): Eukaryota > Metazoa > Chordata > Aves > Passeriformes > Sittidae > Tichodroma > Tichodroma muraria. Next base: position 13,629 of record WAAG01076162.1, on the reverse strand, counting down.
CTGTGCTCCTCACTACTCCCCACCTCCCTCCCCAGATACTGGCGCTTTAACGAGGACACACGCTCAGTGGACCCTGGGTACCCAAAGCCCATCTCTGTCTGGGTGGGCATCCCTCCCTCGCCCAAGGGAGCCTTCCTCAGCCCGGATGCCTGTAAGTAGAGGAGGAGAGGGGTGGGTGGTGGTGGTTGTGGGGGTCTCGGGTGCGAGATTATCCTTCTGATGGCCTGGCCACATGGGATAGACCTGCAGAGAGTGTGTGGGAGTCAGCGGTGAATCTCTTTCTGAAGGGTTTTTCCAGTCCTGGAGCAAAATATGCTGTCTTGGGCATCTGCAGGGGTGCCAGATTGTGCAGTGTCCTGTGCCCACCGACTTACCCCTTGTCTCCATCTTCTGTCTGCCAGCCTCCACCTACTTCTACAGAGGCACAAAGTACTGGAAGTTCGACAATGAGCGTCTCAAGACAGAGCCAGGCTATCCCAAATCCATCCTACGGGACTTCATGGGCTGTCACACAGAGCTGGTCCCAGACCCCAATCCCCGCTGGCCCGATGTGGACCGACCCCCCTTCAACCCTGATGGGGATGGGGGGACTGAAGGTGAGGAGGAGGAGGAGGAAGAGGAAGATGAGGATTACATTGAGGAAGATGGCCAGCCAGGCAGGGATGTGGACGTGGTGGTGCAGATTGATGAGTACACACGCACCATGAGTGTGGTCATGGTGCTGGTGCTGCTGGTGCTGCTGCTCTGCATCCTGGGCCTCATCTATGTCATCGTCCAGATGCAGAGGAAGGGCGCACCCCGAATGCTCTTGTACTGCAAGCGCTCCTTGCAGGAGTGGGTCTGACTCTGGCTCCCTCCCTCAACCGCCCCCACCACCATGGTGCTAAGATGGACCTGACACCTCTTCCCCTTGACCCTCACCACGGCCTCGGCCCCTCTACCCCATTGTTGCTTGATGGCTCCAGCCTCAGAAAAGGGGGGATGCCCAACCCCTCCAGCCCCTCCAGAGCAGCCGGGCTGGGACCGGGGATGGTCATGGGGGGGCTGGAGGGCATCCAGGCCCTGCCTGCTCCCCAGCACCTGTGCGTCCCCCTAGCCATGACCCTCAGGCTGCCACCCATCATGTGCCTGCATCTGCCATGGGTCCCTGCAGGGTCCCTTTCTCCTGTGTGAGCCCGCTGCAGCTCGGGTGGTGAGTGGGCTGGGGGCTGCTCACAAGTGCTGTGGGCTGGCAGGTCTCAGCCACTGGCACCTGCAGCGGTGGGGAAGGGAGGGCTGAGCTCATGGCTCTGTTTCCTGTTGAACCGCGGGGATACAGGGATGTGGTGCCTAAAGACAGCATGAGTTGGGAGATGCCACCTCTGCAACCCTGCTGGGGCTCAGCTCAGTCTGGGCCCTGCTGCTGCCACCGTGGGACGAAGCCCTGGGGCACATGGCCCTGTGGGCAGGGCCGTGGGCACGGCCACCTTGTATGTCCATTAAACGGGTCGGGTGTGTGGAGAGCTGTGGTGCCATTGTCCTTCCTGCCGTGGGGGTGCCCTGGGAGGGATTGGGCAAATTTTGTGGTAATGGGGCTTGGTTTGGGGGTCACCCTGCATGGCATCCCCCAGGGGACCAGGTGCCATGCTAGGGGATGCAGGGAAGGGGCCAGCATGGCCAGTGATGCCCCTGCAGCAGTCCCTGCCCTGGGGCTGCCACTTTAGAAGAGTCAGCTAAAGCAGCCCCCCCCCACCCCCACCAGTGGACAGAGCGGCCTTTCAGCAGCTCCCATGGCAGTGACAAGGGCCTCGCGGGGAACACAGGGTGCCTTGTTCTCCCCCAGCCAACACCATTCTTCAGCCCCGGGCAGCCACCTCCCTTCCCTGTGCAGGGGCCGGCAGCAGCTGGGGGACCCTCCTGGAGCCACTTCACAAGGGTGCTTCAGCTCCCTGTCCCCACGCGGCCCTGTCGAGTTTCCTGGGGGGAAGGGGTGGCCATGTCCTGTCTCACCACTGCTGTCTCGGCAGGGGAAGGCAAGAGGAGTCACGACTGCTGCAGAAATTGGGGAAATAATCATGGGAGTGGGAAAGATTAGATTTCAGGGGTAGGAAATTAGCTTTATCTGGGGGAAAATGTTTCTCAGCCATTAATGGGAAGAAAAACAAAACCACACAGGTGGTGTGGAGGTAGTGGTGTCCCTGCCTATGCTGGTGATGTGATGATCACAGGGGTGGCAGCCAGAGCCAGGTTTGCTCTGCAGCTGCAGGTGCAGCCTTGGGGTGTGGGCAGCACTCCAAGGTGCTGGCACAGTTGCTGCACTGCTGGGGAGGCTGGTTGGGCTGTACTGGGCAAGGGGGTTGTGTGAACCTGACCCATCCCTGTGGGGATGACCCTGTGGTTGACTCCAGTCAGCATCCTTGCTTCCTCCAGCCTCCCCTGCGGCAGGACCAGGGCCAACACTGTGCCAGCACCTGTGCCCTGCATTTTTCTCCTGGGCACTTCCGTCTTGGTGCACCCCTGACCTGCTTCCCTTGCCCTGGTGCTCCAGCTGCTTCTTTGCCCTCATCCCCTCCTGCCAGTCCTGATGGGTGGGTGGGAGGGTTCTCACACCTCGTGGATGAGGATATGAAGCCTTTGTGCTTCCCCCATCCTTCCCCCCTCCCCAGGGCCCAGAGCTGCTGGCTCAGTTCCTGACTAATACAACCACTTCCCAGCGCTGAATTACCCTGAGCTGCCCAGCCACTCGTCAGCCACTAATTACTGTAAAAGGGAAGGACTGATGCTGGCTCTCGCCCTGCTTTCCTGGTGCTGGGGGGGAACCCTGTGGCCTGAGTCACCCAGCCCCTGCCCCAGCCTCCATCCCTGCCCACACTGGGCAGCGATTTCCAGCCATGAGCTGATTCCCTGGAAAACTCGTTTGGCTCAGACTCAGCACATTGCTGCAGCCAAGCGAGAAGTCAAAATCAGGAACAGAAAACCCCTGAGGAATTGGGGGGAGTGGGTGGAAAAAGGTCTCCAAGTGGCTTAGGGATGTTGTATTCCATCAGCCAGGCCTTGCTGGGTCACATTCCTTGGCTTTTAACTTCTTTCAGTTTGGTTTTGACCATTTTGCCCAGATTTGTGCTTGTGGGGGTCTTTCCCCAGAGCTGAGGGAGGGCCCACAGCTCTGCTGTGCTGGGAGCCCTGCCATAGGGCAGTGTGACACTCCAGGCTGTGCTGAACCGGGGCCAGACAGGCACCAGGAGCTGCCAAATGCCATGAACCTGTCCAAAAGGCGAGGCAGGAGGAAAACATGGCCGGGATTTACTCTCCCCACCCCCGCAGAGACTGCTCCAGAGGCCAGTGCAGATGCATTTCCCACACTGGATGCACTTCTCGCAGCAGATGCATTTCCGACAACAGATGTATTTCCCACGGCAGCAGTGTTTCCCTTCTCTCCTGGGGTTACAGAGGGCTTGACGGGATGCAGGGCTGGGACCCCAAAGCCTGGTACCTGGAAAAACGCCTGGCTTGCAGGGAAAGCCAGAGCTGCACAAGGATACCCAGGGCCAGCTGCTCATGGTATCCCTTCCATGGCAGGGGAGGGGCTTTCTTGCTGAATCAGGGTGGGACAGGAGCTGGGAACAATTCCCCGGTGGGAATTAGGGATGCTGGGAGCAGAGGCCCAGGCCGCCACACTTGGTGAGCTGGGACACCACTTCCCACCCCCTCCCGCTTTTCCCCGGATGCTGCAGCAGAGCTGGTGCCAGGAACCCAGGGCCATCTGGAAATGCTCATGGACAGCAGTAAGGGACCGGCTGGAGACAAAGCCCAGCATTTCAGCGGCGCCCAGGCTCTGCTGGAGGCTCCTGTGCTGCCCTGCACGCCCACAGTGGGGTCAGCTCACCTCTGGCCACCCGTGGGTGTGAGAACCCAGGAGGGGCAGGCAGGCACCTGCTGCAAGGGACAGGGCTGTTGGGAGCGTGGGGGGGTGCGAGTCTGGCTGAGCCCAGCCCTGGCAGGCACTGGACTGCCCCTGTCAGGATCCACTCCTGCCAGGCAGCTCCCCGCTTCCCAAAATAGGTTGGAGAGCCTGACCTGGAAAAGACCCTGGGAGCTCAGCATCCTCCAGGCCCTGCTGTGCTGGGGTGGCTGGTGGGGTGTGTGTGAGGGGTGACCAGAGCTGGCAGGGGCTCTCTGCCTGACTGGCACCATCTCTGGAGAATCCTCCTCTTCCTCTGCAAGCCAGGGCACGATCCCCTGTTCAGCGCTGAGGAAAGGACCCGGAAAACACAGAGGAAGCCGGGCTCAGTGCAGAGGAAGAACTGGGGCTGGGATACAGCAAGTAGCGACCGGCCAGCTCAAGGTCGGAGGAAACAATGCTGGGGATGGAGGGAAGGGCCGCGGGGCCCTGGGAGGGGCTGAACCTGCTGCCTGTGCTCGCTGCAGGCAGGGCGGAGATCCGGGTGCTGCCCGGGGAGGGGTCGGTGTCAGCGCAGCCCCGCTGCGGGTGGGATGCACCCACCAGCCACACTGAGCTCAGCACATGTGTGTATGGCTCATACCCCTCTCCTCCCCTCACACCCAGTGGGCAGCCCCCAGCCTGCTCCCGGGGGTGCAGGGACCCCTCATCTCACATAAGGTCGTTTCTGGGGCTGCAGCAGCAACACATGAAGTGATGGTGAAGCAGATGGGCTGCAGGTCTGCTTCAGCACAACTTGGCATCCATCATCTTCTCACCTCTAGTGGCTCTGAGGCTTTCAGGGTGCACAACTGCTCCCTTGCCCAAATAAATCATGTTTGGGTGGTCCCATTTTGCAGGCTGCCAGGGGAAGCTCTCACCCCTCTCCTGCAGGTGCGAGCAGGGCAGGAATATCAGCTCTCTCTGCATGCAAAGTGGCCAAAGTCCTCAGTACTGTCACTTGGTTTTCCTGGGCGGTGGCCAGTGGTAAAACTCAAAATAAATATTTCCCTTGCCTCCAGCACTGCCTGCCCCACATTAGACAACAGCTGCAAAGGATTAACATTGCCCTGGAGGTGTAATCCCTCTATAAAGATGACAACATTTGGCCCAAGACATGCAGGGAGATGCAGAATGGACAAGAAGCAGAGTTTGCCCCAGATTTTTTTGATTCCTGCTTATCCCTCTGTGATCACAGCTCTGCACTTCTTTGTCAGGACCCACTTGATAGGAGGGTGACAAAGTGCAAGAGAACAAACACAGGCAGGGACAGAAGCTTGTACCAGTGTCCTGCCACTTTGCTGGGCTGGACACACACAGGATCCTTCTGCCCTGACAGCAGAGCAAACGGAGAAAGCTTTCCAGGAAAACCCTGTCACCTGCCCACTGGAGCCTTGGGATGTCCCAGCTTTGGCTTGCATCACAGTGACTGCCAGCTGCTCCAGCCCAAGCCTGCTGCTGCTGGCCCAGCCCAGGGGGGGTCCCTTTCTCCAGCCTGTGCACTCACCATATTTCAGCATCCCAGCTTTCAAAGCGAAGCTTTGCCTTTCATGTAGAAAGCAGCTCCCAGCACTGAGGTCCTGATCAAAGCGTCCAAGTGCAGAACCTTGCCCCAGCAAATGTAGGACAAAAGGTGAAAAGCTGGTGCAGAGAAGGAAAACTGATGTTTGGGTGGGCCCTGCTCTGCCCTGGGTTGAAACCAGTGGTCCCCACAAAAATTCTTTTCTCTCCCACTAGACATGGACTACAACAAGGACTTAAGCAGGAAGGAAGGAGCAGGCCACCCACAGAAAGGTGAACAAGGAGATATTTAGTATCTTTTCTCCACAGGCTGCCTGCACTGAACCAGGACTCCCCTCTGCCCACCCCTCACACCCAACAGGGGCTGCTCCAGGAGCAGGCAGGCAGTAGCCATCCATGACTCCCATCTCTGCCCCCACCTCCTTCCTGCACTCCTCCACTCTTTCCATGTAGGAGGATTTTGCATCCTAGCCATGTCAGAAGCCATAACCAAAGGAGTAAGAAGCTGAGTGCTCCACCACAGGTGTTTTCCTTGTGCACATTTAGGAAAGGGCTGCTGACAGGATGCCTCTTACATTCTGGCCCACCTACCAGCAGCATCCTCTTCTCCCACAGGGAGAGCATCCAATTTCACTCACCTTCAGCGAGACGGTTAAAGTTTTGATGGGAGAGAGGGATTAGAAGGGAAAGATTTTGGAAGAACACCATGTAAGTCACCAAGCATCTGGCCGTAAAGGAAAGAGCCTGTATCTGATGATGCTCCACTTTGTGCAGCAAGTAAACAGGAAGATTCAGTATTTTGTTTCGTATTTAAAAATACACAGAAGGTCCATATGGATGTAAGGGTTTGTGGCTGGGAGTTTATTCCAGCAAATCCGCTGGCACAGCTCCTAGAGGTTGGGCAGGAACTGGCAGCAGGGCCCATCTGATCTCTGCAGAGGCAGCCAGCTCGGGGCCCAGGGGAGCCCAGCCCCTCTTAATGCATTAGGGCCACTCACTCAGGGTGAGCTCAACTCCTCAAGGACAAGGGGCAGCTCCAGCACACGCCCCAGCAGGGCAGGGAAAGGCAGCAGCAGTGCTTGCTGAGTGTTAGCTGCCAAAGACTTCCAAAAACACATGGTGTTGAGCAAGCGCTTGCGGGAAAGGATGCACATTTTACCCTGCTGGGGTCTGATGGATCCGCTCAGCAGTTCCCCCAGCTCTGGCAAGCTTTGCAAACATGGAGAAAGCCTCGCCATGGACTTCATTAAGGCCAACCTTTGGCACATGATCCAGTGTGATTCCACTTAACAGACCAAGTCCAGACAAGCCTTGATATATGTCAATGCAAGATGGATGGTGCTTTCTCATGTGGGCTTCCTTGGTGGGACTCCTTAGAGCTACCAAGCTGTTCAGCTGCTAGAAGAATTGCAAAGGTCTTCTCTAGAAAGCCTGCTGCAGGTGCAATCCAGCCCCACATGGCAGCACCTCCAATTCAAAGCCCAGCAGCTCTACAGGCGCAGGTGAGGCAGCTCCATTTCAGGTGTCTGGAGAGCTCTGCCACAGAGGTGCAGAGAGAGGGTGCACAGACATGCCAAACATTTAAACCAGGTGCGGTCTCAGTGGTCAGGATTAAACCCAGAATCTAAGGCAGATGTCCCTCAGCAGGCTCTGCTCCTCCCGGGAGAGAGCAGCTTTGTTCTACAGAGCAATAACAGAAGTGAAGTTTTCCCCATTCACTGCACAGCCCAGGGAAGGATCAGTCCCAGACTTTAGTACCTGCCCTCCAGAGTATTGATGGGGGGCTTGGCCCCGGGCAGGAAAGGCATCATCTACTCCCAGACTCACCCCATTACTGATGGAGTCTCTGGCCTCCCCTGGGCAATTCTTTCTACAACAAAGGCAGATTGGTTTGAGGCAGGGAAGGGCAGCTCCAGCACAGGAAAAGACTTCCGCTCCTGTTATGCTGCTTTGCTAAACCTCCCCTTTGATCCCTGGGGAAAGGGACAATTTGGCAGCTGGAAGGCTATTGTGTGCCTCGTACTGCTAAAGACTTGGCTGAGAGCTGGGGTGACTTGGTAACTACACAGCCAACAAAACTGTGCCCTAACAGGCAGGTAAGTCTAATTTGTCACTGCTGGGGAAAATGCCTTCAAGGAAAAAGGAAGTGAAAAACCCATTTTCATGAACAGCATGAGTTTTTGTCATAGTACCACAAACTTCATGGACTGGAGACAGTTTCTGTCTTCTCTGCGGAAACCTCGCTAATTTTCTTCTCACCACATTGCTGCTGTTCACGTCTGTGCTATCCCTTAAACAGTGATGGTGCTGATCAAAGTTCAGAGGCAAATTCTAACACCTGGGTTCTCAAAGAAATTCTCTGGCACTTTCTGAAGCACTAAAATGTGCAAGTTAAGGATCCGTCAAAGGAGGAAGAAGACAGAAGCAGATTTACAGAGCCAAATGTTTAATAACTTTTCAAGAACAAGTATTACATCCATATTTAGAGCATATATAAGAGATGGAAAACAAGGAAATAAAAAATAAAATTGCTAACTTCAAGAGGATACACTTAACTCCACAATTCCTGCTGAATCCCTTCCTTGGAGGCACAGTGGCCACTTTAAGCAAGACAAGACTGGGTACCAGGCCACCTGCAGAGTTTAGGCTCAGCACTTTAGAACAGACAGGAAAACTCTGTCTCTGTACAATTTGCACGCCAACATCTCTTCCCAACGTGGTGTTATTGCTGGACAGAACAGGGAGAAGAGAGGAGACACTTACAAGACTTGGCAGCACAAGAGAACAGTACTGGGAGGGCTCCAAGCACTCCCCTGACACCTCTGTGAGGCTGCTACAGCCCAGAAGGCAGTGACAGGTTCCCCAGAGGTGTTACCTACACTTAACACTGCCTTCTACCTCCTACTATGATCAGCCCCCGACATCCTCCCTCAGCAGCTTGAAACTTTGCCCAGGAATCTTCTTTGCTAAAAGTGTCTGCATTGGGACAGGCTGGCCCTGGCAAAAAAGGTGCTTCCTCACAAGCCTCAAAACTGCTGCATGTTGCTCAAGATCTCTCAATATGCCAGCATGTTCACTCCTCTCCCATCACTGCAGCAGAGCTTGGCATGTCCTCCTGAGGACAGACATGGTGTCTCCTTCCCCCCTCATGGCACCACCGTCTGCACTGGGCGAGGAAAAGATCAGAGAGGACTCATTTTGGGCTAGAGGGACACAAACAATATCTCTCTTGGAAGACAAATGTGAAGCTGCAGCTGCTCTGAAGAGCAAAGTTGCTGAGCTGAGTCATAGATGAAAGCTCTGGAGAGATGCCGGGAAGCTGCAACTGCCCAGAGTCCTTCAACACAACCAGGGAGGACATGGGGAGCAATTGAACAGCTCACCCTGCTCCTAGATGGGAATGACAATTTCCATGTGTTTTGACAGGAAAGCTACCCAACAAGGCACCCCAGACAGACTGCTCACCCTGGCAACAAAGAGGTGCTCCCTGGCTGGTGGCCAAAGCTGGCAAGAGCTCTGCTGCCAGAAGAAACTCCAGGTTGCGAAGCAGCAGGAGGAGGCAGAGGAATGCCAGTCTGGCTCACTGCTCTCCCACCCTCCTTCCCACAACTAGCTCACCTTGGCCTTGTTCTGGACAGGCAGATACAGCTTGAACTCGGCTGGGAGCTCATCCTCTGAGTACAGCCGGTCAGAGAAATACACCCGTCGGATGCGACAGTTGGCGTGGATCTGAGAGTCAAAACAAAGAGTCAATCCATTTTCCACATGCTCTTTCCACATCCAGCTTTGGTGTCATGCTGCAACATGGGTTCTTTGGCTCAGCAGCTGGAAATCTACCTCACTGTCTTGCTTTTTTGAATCTGACAGAGCATCAGAGAAATACTGGTCTGTGCCCTCTGCTTTGCATTAGATGCTCTCTCCAGGGATGAATATACTCACTCACAAGATCTGGCCAAGCTCTGGCATCTCCGCCAACTGAGATCTGTCTTAGTTGCTACGGGGATTCTCTGCTGTGAACCGACCTCCGCTTTGCTGGTATCAGCATTTGCCAGAACACCCAGAGCCTCAGCCTGCTACATTTTTAGCATGCCCACTTCAGGGCCTCCCTGAGGTCAGGAATGAGCCTATCCAGTCTGTGCTGCCTCCACTATCAGCTGGCAGCAAAGGAGTTGCTCTGGTCCCCCTCATGAGTATGTGAGAAGGCAGACAACTCTCAGCTGACTGCCTGCACCTCAGGGCAATCCTGCAAGGAACTACAGCACTCCCCTCATACTAAGGAACAGGCACGCTCCACACACAGACAATTCCTCAAAATACCACACACCACTGGACACTGTGAACATGACTCCCTAGCATGTGGAACGAGTTCCATGTCCTCAGCAGGGACAACCACTGCATTAGCTCTGTTACAAGGGACTCAGTGAAAGCAGGGTCACTCCACTACCACTAGGAAACAAGCTTGACCAGGGGTATGAATGGTCTGTACACTGTGAGTCTTTCCCATCCAGGCTCCCATTCAGCCAACCACTGTCCAGCCTATCTGGACAGTAAGGCAACACACAGCTAATTCCCAGCAGAGCTCCACCTTCATGGCATGCCACAGGGAACTGCAACTCTCACCCTAACCAAGAGCAAGCCAGAGAAACAAGATGGAAATGAGCTCCTTCATGCCAGTCTAGTCAAGTAAAGTGAGTCCTCAGTCAGGCCTTTGCTCCCATTCCACAGTGCTCCACAAAGAGCAGGGCTGGCAAAGGAATGGCGCAGGGCTAAAGCCAGACTCCCATCCTGCTGTCCCAGCCAGCAGGAGCACCACCAGCCGTTGGTTTCCCAGGGCAGGTCACGGCTGCTTCTCACCTGCACTCTCAGGGTCTCGATGTAGTTGGTGCCGTACGCGCGGCGCGTGAAGTCGGACAGGTTGAACTGGATCTGGTTCCAGCCGTCGTCCAGCCGCATGGGCATGGTGCAGATGAAGGGCTTCACCCGAGTCGTGCTCTGGTAGTTGCTCGCCCGGAAACGCCGACGGACGTTCTTATCATCCAGCACCTGGGCAAGGAAGGCAGGCTGCTCGCCCAGGCGCCGGGCCCCCGACCGCCCAGCACAGCACTACCCGTCTCCGAGAGGGCTCTCTACTCCCGCCCCTCCATTCCGCAGCAGAAGTAATTTTAACACAGGAAACAGACCCATTTTCAGGAATAGCAACAATGTGCTTGTGAGCTGACTGATTCCCCCATACCAGAAGACCTGACACACCACATGGCCAAGAAAGCAAAACTGTTTTGGGGATCACTCACTGCCTGGGACAAGTTCCAACACAAGACTGCAGGCTCTCTGGCGCCTTCCTCAGTGGTCCCTGGAGGGGCCTCCCCACTGCACACTCCTCACCTGCACTTCAAAAGTGAAGTATTTTTTCAGGTTCTTGATGATCATCACTAGGAAAGGTAGTTTGATGCCCAGGGTCTTCTTTGGGTCAGCAGGGCACGTGATGTACGTGGTACTGCGAAGTGAGAGAAAAACACTTTAGGATCACACACAGCACAAAATGCACAGCCTGAGGTAACACAATTCTCTCCCTTGGCCCAATGCAGCCTTGGAGGACAGGCAGAAATGGGTAACTGTGATCATAAGATCTCAGCAACAACCAGGGCTTCCTGTAACAGGAGAAGTTTCAGAGGTAGCTGCAGGCAGAAAAAAATAAAAGGCACAAAGAATGCATCTCAAATTGCACTTTTCTCACTCAGGGCATGAAACACCTTCCTGGACAGCTTCACCTCCTCAGTTTCAAGGCCATGTCAGCACTGTTTCGTAACACAACCTCCTCATACCCTTGATTGAATGGGTAGAGCCCTCCAGATCATGGCAGAACCCCCTGTGTGCTCTGTAGGGCTGGAAAAACAGAGGTCATGAGCCCTAGAAGTACACGTCACGCCTGGCAAGTTTTGTATCAACACTTCTTGGAGGAAGAGAAGCATTGGCTCAGTCTGTCTGCAGGAGAGGAGTCTCCACTGCCCTTATAAGGAGCTCCCTGCTCTGAATCACCCCTGGTGAAGCCTTGGAGACTCTGAGCCCGCTCAGGAGCTGGCGTCTGTCTCCCTGGGCAATGGAGGCAAGGTTGCTAAGAGAAGCTCCATAAGCAACTCCCCTCATAAATCTCCCTTTGATCTTCCTACTGTAGAGAGAGCAGCCGTCACATGAGGAGAACAAGCCCAAGACAATAGAAGAGACAGCAGACAGTGCTGCTTTTTCAGTAACTGGCAGTGCTGACTGAGGCTGGGTATTAAATACCGCTTTTTTTTCCTTTCAAGTGATGGAAAAATAATGGGATTTTATTTTTTATCCCTTAGCCCCACTGATGATGAGATTGAGAGCTCTACAAGCACATCCACAGAAAGGCACAGCACACTGCCACAGAGCAGAATCAGTGATATGACCCGGATTCTTCAATTTATTGACAAAGACACTGCCATCACATTGCTGTATGAAGATGACGTCTGCTGGGCACTGACATCTTTCACTCTGCTTCAGGGCAGAGTCCTGTTCCCCCAGAACAGCAGAAGAGGCTTCTCCTACCTGACATTTGTTCCTTCAATCTCCAGCACCAGTGACTGAATGTCATTGTCCGTAATTCGCTTGATGTGGCCATTGCGCACCTGGAAAAAAAGTGGAGCAGACAGCACAGATGTTACTTGAGAGGGAAAAAAGAGGCACACACAGCTCCATTAAGAGAAGGAATAAGACCCCAGGAGGACCCATCTACATTCACTTGGCTCCTGCTCTCCTGGACCTCGCTGTTTCCAAGGCTTTGATCACTTCCCCAGAATGCCAGCAAGAGTTTATGGCCCAGCATGCTGCACGTACACCAAGTGCAAGACTTCCATCTATCAAAATACGCTGCAGTGAACACAAGCGACTCAAGCCTCACGTCAGATGCCCAAATAAACAAACATAAAAGAGTCAAACTTGAGTGCAATAAGGGGTAAAATCAAGGACAAGCAATACAGGGTAGCCACCAGCCAGCCACCGGTCACCAAAGGGATTGGTCTGCACTGCTGGGCATGGCTGACTGCCTCTGGGGAAGGGCTGGACACTCACACACTCAGACACACTCATGCACACTCACACACACGCTCTCTCCACCAGCAAAAGCAGTACATGTCCTACTAAGGCCAAAAAATAAATGGGTTTTCCCCACATCACAAAAGTTTGAGGTATTCTGTAAGATCTAAAAAAAGTAGGAATCACAGCCTGCTGACTCTTTTTGCAAAGATATGAAAGTCTACATTAGGACAGCTATGAACCCAGCAATCTCAGACATGCACCTAGGACACGGGAGAATATCAAATACTGTTTCCAGTTCTCAGCAAAATGACAGGGGCATTTCCTGCACTGCTGAAGAGAGCAGGACTCTCTTCACAAGAATTCTCACAACAAGCACACCCAGGATGGCCATGCTTGGTGCAAGAGAGACTATTGCAGGATTACTGCAGCTGAAAGGACCACTGCTGACATCCACCCTGCAAGCAGAGCTCCTGCTGGCCACTCATGGGCCACACGATCGTAATAGTATCACCCTGGACAGGACAATTCACGTGGGAAGGTGGCTCCAGAGGTCTCCAGTCCAACCTCCACCTCCAGCCTGCTTATGGCTTATCCAGTCTGGCAGCACACTACATCCCTTTGTCTAAGAGTGTTTAATGCGTCCCGTCCTTGCACCATCCAAATAAGCTGCTGATCCTTTTTTAAAGTCACAAATATTTGTGCAAAACACAGACATAAACACAGGTGGTGTGAGGCACCCCAGTTCTTCACAGAGCTACATGGGTACCCCACTGATAGGAAACAGGATGGGTCTNGGGGGGGGGGTGTTAGGGGGAAGCAGCACAGCCCAACATCTCTAAACATTCTGAGGAGGGCTCCTTGATGCAGGATAGCCCGGAGAAGGCACGGGGCCCTGAGCAGAACCACTCTGAAAACTGACAGGAGGAAGAAACAAAGTAACGAGACATTCACAACTTCTCCTACACCCTACAAGCCGCCACATAGCTCACTTTTGCATGCCTTTGGCAAGCCTTTGAAAAGTGGGTCACGCACCAGAGAAGACCCACACCTCAGCCCCCCCAGTGGCCACGGGGCCTTGGGCATCCCGTTGCCTTATGGCCACTGCTGGGCACTTCCGCAGCTTTCCCACAGCG